>PVJD01005747.1:0-110018 GCA_004026545.1 Mormoops blainvillei
AAAGTGCTTCCCAGATAAGGTAAAGTTAAAAGAGTTCATCATCACCAAGCCCTTATTATGTGACAAGTTAAAGGGACTTATCTAAGAAAAAGAAGGAGATCAAAAACTATGAACAGTAAAATGACAACAAACTCACAACTATCAACAACTGAACCTAAAAAGCAAAAACAAAAGCTAAGTAAAAAAGTAGAAAAAGAACAGAATCACAGAAATGGAGATGACATGGAGGGTTATCAGTGGGGAGGGGGAGGGGGAGAATAGGGAGAAAAGGTACAGGGAATAAGAAGCATAAATGGTAGGCACAAAACAGACAGAGGGAGGTTAAGGATAGTACAGGAAATGGAGAGGCCAAAGAACTTATATGTATGACCCATGGACATGAACTAAGGGGTGGGATGCTGGTGGAAAAGGGGGTGCAGGGAAGAGGGGAATAAATGGGAGAAAAAATGGAAAAATACTAATAAAATAGAACAATTATAGTAATATGCTGTGATAAAAGTTATATAAATGTGATCTCTGCAGGTAACTGAAACCATGGAAGGCACAACCATTGATAAAGGGGGAACTACTATATATCTCTTTCCATGAATACTATTTCAATTTAGGCAAAATGGAATTGCTTACAAATAAGTTCTTTCTAATTACCATTACCATTTTTGACCAGGTAATTAATCTGAAAATAAAAATGCCTATCAAAATTTCATCAAATTTTATCAAATCTTAAAAATATTGGAGTATATAATTAATTTTATTTGTACCCTATGTTTTGCCCATTAGACAGAATTCAAGAGACTGAGCACATTTCATACTTTGGCCTTTTAAATTATCCTCTTTTAATCTGGTTGAACCAGACTTTCTCAGATTTTCTTTGAGTCAGAGTAAGAATACTTTTTTTAAAATTTAAACATTTTACTGTTATTCTATTACAGCAGTCCCAATTTTTCCCCCTTGTCCTCCTCCGTCCACCCCATCCCCCAGTCCCATAGTCATTCCCCACCCTGTTGTCCATGTCCGTGGGTCATTCATACATGTTCCTAGACTAGCCCCTTACCCTTCTTCCCACCTTTATTCCCTCCTGCCTCCCCTCTGGTCGCTGTCAGTCTGTTCCTTGTTCCCATGCCTTTGGTTCTCTTTTGCTAGTTAGTTTATTTTGTCCATTAGGTTCCTCTAATAGGTGAGATCACATGATATTTGTCTTTCACCAACTGGCTTATTTCACTTAGCATAATGCTCTCCAGTTCCATCCATGAGGCTGTGAAAGGTAGGGGTTTCTTCTTTCTTTCTGCTACATAGTATTCCATTGTGTAAATACACCACAGTGTTTTGATCCACTCACTTACTGATGGACACTTAGGCTGTTTCCAGCACTTGGCTATTGTAAATAGCACTGCTATGAACATAGGAGTGCATAAACTCAAAATGGATAAAAAAATTATAAGTCATGACACCATAAACATCCTAGAGGAAAACATAGGCAGTAAAATTTCAGATATCCCACACAGCAATATTTTTACCAATGTATTTCCTAGGGTAAGGGAAATAAAAGGAAAAAATAAACAAATGGGAATATAGCAAATTAAAAATTTTCTGTACGGCTAAAGAAACCATCATCAAAATGAAAAGGGAACCGACTGTGTGGGAGAATATATTTGCCAATGATGCATTAGACAAGGGTCTGATCTCCAAAATATATAAAAAACTCATATGACTCCACACAAGAAAGTCAACAATCCATTTAAAAAATGGGCAAAGGAACCCAATAGGCACTTCTCCAAGGAGGACATACACAGGGTCCATAGACATATGAAAGGATGCTCAGCATCGCTAGCCATCAGAGAGATGCAAATTAAAACCACAATGAGATATCACCTCACACCAGTCAGAATGGCCATCACAAACAAATCAACAAACAACAAGTGCTGGTGAGGATGTGGAGAAAAGGGAACCCTGGTGCACTGTTGGTGGGAATGCAGACTGGTGCAGCCACTATGGAAAACAGTATGGAATTTCCTCAAAAAATTAAAAATGGAACTGCCTTTTGACCCAACAATTCCACTGCTGGGAATATACCGTAAGAATCACAAAATGCCAGTTCAAAAGTACACTTTTTATTGTCAGTTTCTCAATTACCTTTTAAATACTAGCTATATTTTCCCAGCACCTACATCTGGCTCTGATCACCTTTTTAAGCTTGCTAAATAATAGTAGTAATAATAATGAAGATTTATGGTTATTTAATTATTACAACAATAATAATAATTAAATAACCATAAATACAGCACATACTGGTTTTCTAATTTATTTTTTTACTACTAGAACATGTTCTGTCCCCATTCTTAGTTTTAGAGAGGAAGGGAAATTTTTAAATGCTCCTACTCCTTTGGTCATTACTTTCCTGCTTCTCAAAATATATTCTTACAATCTATTTTGTGATTGGAAAACATTTGGGAATATTTCAATTCACCCTAGAATTTGAGCCACGAAAGAGAATAGGTGAAATAAACTTGTCACCCAGAAGTTTTTTGGGTCCTATGCACATGTGGAAACTTCTTTCTTTCTCAAATGACCTTTGGGTCACAGAAGATTTTTTACCCTTCCTCCCATGGTAATAATAGCTACCTACTGCTTTCAGTTTACACGGCTATGTAGCCACGTAGTTCTTCCTGGTGATTTTCTGTCTCCGCAGCAATGTGTTGAGCTACAGTTAAACAGTGCACTTCTTTCAGTAAAAAATAAACAAATAGATAGATAAATAATACCCTTCTTTAACCTGTTTCTCCTGCCCCCAATTTACCCAAATCGCAGTCTGTGCTAGCAATTTTGTGAAGCTGAAGGCATGGGATTAAAGGAGGTACAATCCTATATCGAAGAAAGTTGCAGTGTAGATGTTGACAGTTTGTCATATATTCTGTGCTTGCTGGCTGGGGAGAAAGCAAATTCTAGTCTCGGTTCCACTTTAAAGATGGTGTTTATTTTCTGTGTGAATCCAATAGCCTCCCCTGCCCAGAGGCTGCAACAGGGGATTTTGCCATAGAACTGTTTCATATCCACAGATAGTGTGCTTTTCCAAAATGTTATGCACATAGATATTATACTTTGATTCTCTTTTAGTCAGAGCTATGAACCTAACTAAGCACTGCCTCCAATCAGCTACTTAACTAGCAAAGAAGAATCGCATTAAAAAGACCTTTTCATAGAAGAAAACAGAGTCTAATAGGTGGAAAACCAGGTAAATTGATGTAAAATCCTTTCCATCCAAAGCCAGTAGACCTGACCGTAGACTCCGCTCTGCCACCAAATGGGAGTGAATTCATAGCTGGGTCTGTATTTCTTATCTGAAATGCAAAAGATCCCTCTTAGCTCAGAAACTCTCTGCTAAGAATACTGATTTTGAGTCCTTTCTGACTGCAGAAATGTAACTAGAATATAGATTTCGTCTCTTGTAAATAAAAATTTTAGAATCAGATCCAATTACAGGGAGAGAATCCTAGAAGGGTCTTCCAAAATCTCTCTGTATTGAGTTTAGTATTCATCCGTGCAGATGTTGTCTGTGGGGTTTTCTGGGACCAAGAGGGTTTGTCAAGATTTGCAAAGATAAATTTTTCACTTGCTTTGTATTTCTTTCTATAGGTAAAAGTCTCCAATAAATGCATTTGAATATATTTGATCATCTTACCCTGTAGAAATTTTGTTTATTACATAGTTTAAAAGAGAAGTGTCTTAGAGAAGTACTTCAAAGAATTAACTGTTAATTTCAGCAGTGGCTAGTAGTCAAGAAAAAAATATTTTTTAAATTTTTATGAGTATTTATTTTCCTAATATATAAAGGACAAACACTTCCATATTTCAATTTAGGTGTTTTTTGAATTAAAAAGAGGGCCTGGGTAGCTATTACTTATTAATGGGTCAAGAAAACATGGAAAATAGACTTTTTCTTTTCATCTGAAATGTAGAATCTCTGTTCTCTCTCTATCTCTTTCTATCTCTCTCTCCTTTCTCTCTCATTTCTACAGAGTGCTAGAAATCTTTATGGTACCAATGAGATTAGAAAATATACAAATGTATGAAGAGCCTACAAAACCATGTTTCTAGGTGGAGACTGACTGAGTGCCAGTGCAGTAGTTGGACTTCATGTGTTAAATATTTATTCATTTTATCTTTCATTAAATGCAGTAAATATTATCAGTTCTGTTATTATTATTTTCAATATCTCATGGTCTTGAACTGGTTTGGGGGAAAGACTGACCTTTTTATCTACTGCAAATACTTTCTAAGCAAAGTCATCATTTAAAATATATTTCAACCCATTTAGGAAATTTGATCAGGTACTAAAAACCACTCAGTGTTAATTCATTTGCAGGTAATCAATGTGGTAATTGCAAGTAATCTATCATTATTTACTAGCATGTGATAAATCTGAATTTAAAAAAAACTATTTTATTCTAAGGACTACTTATTATAGACTATACTATTTAGAGTGCCCTCCTCTTCTGTCCCATTCCATCCCCTCACCCCCCTGATGAATGCAGTTTTTATACACATGGAAATTTTGAAATTAGACATTTAGCTAGTGTTAAAATAAGTTCATCTTCTTAATATGCTCTCTTTAGTGGTTGTCAATATTGTTATAATCTTACCTATACTCATCCACTACCATCACCTATCTTTCTATCTATCTATCTTTCTTTCTATCTATCTATCTATCTATCTATCTATCTACCCACCCCTCTTCCAAGGAGCTCTGAGTATATTATTCATATTATAATGTCTTGTCCTAGGGAGTAGGCACTATCTCATCATACAGGAAGAAAGACAGAAAGATTAAGAGTGGGCTTTAAAATCCAAATAACCTGCTTCGATCCTGACTACAGTTATTTCTAACTGTATGAAACAATGATAAATGTCCATTGAGCACATACTATGTGCCTAAAAGTGTTACATGTATAGGACCATTTATAGCTCATTAAGGCAGATAATAGCAATACCTCTGTTTTGCAAATGAGGTAACTAAATTGCAGAGAGATTAAGTAACTTGCTCAAAGTCTCAGGTTACTAAATGGAGAGTCAACCCCCATCCCCGTGTATTAACACCCAAATCCTTACTCTCTAAGCACTAAGTGATGCTGCAGACCTGTCTATTAGTTCCTGGTCTTTGAACTTAATGGCTCCCTGACATTCATTACTTTATTTTTTCTGGAAGAGAAATATATAACATGGTATACATGAAGCTGGGATCTTTAGGGTCCCTGTGAATGTTGGGAATTGCTGGGAATTGTAGAGCATCCCAGGAAATCAGGGGGTTTTTCTTTGTAAGCATTTCTGGTAAACCGTCCAAAGAGGTGTCAAGGGAAAGAGACCTGCAACTCCAACCTCTAGGAATTTGTTATAACTTCTTTTCTTGTTCTCTACAAATATTTTCTTTCAAACCTAATTTTGTATTAGTAGATTGATATTTTTTCCTTAAAGAGGACACCACAAGTATAAAAGTTTTAGTCACATGAAACTGGGATCCTCCCTCTACTTACCTTTTTTTCTTTTTTTTGGATAGGAAATTACAGCATCAATTTTACAGTTAGAAACATGCTAAATGCTAGGTATCAGTGAGAAAGGCTGGGTGTATGACAAGGATCAGACTGCCCCAGAAGGTAACTGATCATTTCAAGAGCTGTTGTATGTCTGCTTATACACACACACACACACACACACACACACACACACACTAGCAGACAACCTATTGATTTTGAATTACCTCTTAATAATCTGGCATGGTGGAAATTTACCAGGGCTGAAAAGTGCCACTTTAATGCTAATATTTAATCCAACAAGTGAATAACTCAGTGGCTTTCAGGTATTTTTTAATGCAACTCACAGGAACAAATGCCTATTACGTGAATGTCATGATCCATTGTCTTAGCCCATTTGAGATGCTATAATAAAATACCACAGACTGGGTAGCTTATAGACAACAGAAATTTATTACTTATAGTTCTGGAAGCTGGAAAGTTCAAGATCGAGGCACCAGTATGGTCGGGGGAGGGCCCTCTTCCTGCTCACAGCCTGTTCTCATGCATTCACATGGCGGAAAGGGCTAGGGATGTCCCCGGAGCTCCTCTTACAAGGCAACCTCCCCGTTCATGAGGAACACTGTCCAACCTCCGTCCTCCCAATGCTGTCCTATGAGGTGGTCAAGGTTTCATCCTGTGAATTTGGGGGAGACACATTCAGACCAGAGTACCATTAAGTGGATTCCACAACTTGTCAACGGGTGATAGACTTTAGTTTGAAAAACAGCATAAGAGCATACTGGCTCCTTCAAACGAATTTTTTTTTTCCTACAAGGAATGCAGGGACATGGAGAAACAGATGGACTAATTACTTGTTTTTCCTTGTACAATCTCTTTCCACAATGAGAAATAAGACTAACTGTTTCGAAGGGAAACTTACCACTGACAATGAGGAGAAAGCAGTCCGAAGTGCTGATGCAGTTGTCATTGGTTTGTTGGTTTATTTATTAATTGGGAGTGAGCCTTTCCATGGCTTTTACTGCCCATTTTACACAGGTGCCTCACACTGGTTCATCAGCTACATTGTCTAATCATCCACAGGGGGCTAATTTAAATGGCTATGCTATTGGTGATTAAGCCCCCAGTTGATGATGGAAGCAGTGGTTGTTAGTTTAAATTCCCCTCCGAAGATTTTTCCCCCCAAGTATTTAAATACAGAAACTAGCTCAAGATAGTGATTAAAGAGCCTTGATACACTGGATAAAGTGTGACGTTCTTCCACAGTATATAATTACTGAGAACAGTCAGCATATGTTAACTAACTTGCACATTTTGTGAAACAAAAAAGTAGAAAATTAAATGAATACTCAATGTCTTTGCTGGAACTACAGGCTTGCACAGGCTTCTTCTTGTATCTTATGTCTTTCCAAAAAATGAAATTCATCAATAACTTTAAATGCAGTCTGCCTTGGAACATGAATTTGTGAATCAAAGCTACCTTTTTATTTAAAGTTAATTGGTTTCTAATCAAGGAAGCTTAATGTAGATATTAATGAGCAAAGCAGATTTGCAGATTCACTTTCAGTAATAAATTTAGTATAGAAATTTGTTTTTACAGAAATTCTTTTTATCTGTAATGGGGTGTATTTATCAAGTGTCAGCCACATGTGGGAATTTAGAAATAACTAGGAAGCCTCACACTGAATCGAAACCTTTCAAATATAAATCTGGAGATTTTATTTGTAACTGCTTTTTAATGTCTTTGCAAAATGAACAGGGATCATGGTAACAGCCATTGGAGGCAAGCATCTGGTTAGCAGTTATTCCCATTTTGTGGATGAAGTGATCAATGACCCTTTCAGAAGATTTCCTCGGTGAGAGGAAAGTTCTGTTCATCACTCACTGCATTATGTGAAATATCTTAGTTCACTGAGTTTGATGTGGCCTTAACCAATGTGTATCCTTTAGGATATGGGTAACTAAGGAAAATGGCCATATAAATCCTTCACTATTATGTGAGCTGTTCCTAATCTTCCTCCCATCACACAAGCCCTGCTGAGACCCACTTCTGGGGTATTTTATGCTTCAATAATTTGTTCCTCCGCTTAAGTGACCAAGGTCAGTGCTTGGTGCTGTTTTTCCAGAGCCTATGAATTTTTCACCCGATTATACTTAAGGAAGCCCTCTAAAGGAGAGGCAGCTGCTTAGTGTAAGTTTCACTTGCTCAATCCGGCCATTCTGAGAAAGGCAAGGTATTACTCCTAGATAAAGAAACAAATATATTGGGTATGTAGGGTAAAAATAAACACATATGAGACATTTAGGTAGGTCAAAATTTATTGTTTGCCCTGGCTGATGTGGTTCAGTGTATTTAGCGTCGGCCTGTGAACCGAAAGGTCACTGGTTCAGTTCCCCATCAGGGCACATACCTGGGTTGTGGGCCAGGTCCCCAGTTGCGTGCATGTGAGAGGCAGATGATCAGTGTATCTCTTGTACATTGATGTTTCTCTCCCTCTCTTTCTCCCTCCCTTCCCCCCCTCCAAAAGCAAATAAATAAAAATTTTAAAAATTATTGTTTTTGTTCTGGTCACTATGTCAAACTTTTTCCTGATCGCATCTCAATGAAAGCTTAGTTGATTTCCCAAAGAATTTTTCTTACCCCTATCTTAGAAATGAAGGCAATAAGGTTCAGAGAAGCAAATCACTTGCAGGGGGTCTGAAAGTTAGTAAGCAGCTGAGTTAGAACCCAAGAAGTGTGTCTGAAGACAAAGCTCGCTAAAACCCGTTATCAGAGGTCCCAAGTTGAATCTTAGGTTGGTCCAGTACTAGAATCCAAGCTCCGACCTTCCTGATCAGTGTTGTTTTACTAAACTAGGCTGCACCATACCATAGCTACAGCTCTATCAACTCAGAGAAAGATTTTTGTCTCAATATAGGCACTTGACTAATGAAGTAGCTTAGGCGAAGGGGCCAGAGCTTTCCAATGAGAGGCCAGTCATTCAATTAGTCATCCAACTACATGACATAGCAAACAGGGTCTGAGTCAATCAAAATCAATTCTCCTTTCACAAATGTAACCAAGTGTTGTTCCCATCAGGGAAGAAACTTGGCTCCACTAATTAACAAGTAGCTGTGGTGGTTGATTGATGACTGAGCAAAGCAGTCTTGCTTATTCTACAGAGGGAGGGAGACATTTCATTATGGTCATACTCTGGGTGTCTTCAAGGCTTATTTTCAAGAGCTCCAAACTCAATCTGCTCTGTCTTGATTCTCCATCAAGACAAGAGCAAGCTTGTTCTGACCTGTGATTACTTACAGAAGATTTGATTGGCCGTTGCGTAGATTTCCTTTCTCTGAACAGTGCTATTGTGCCTCAGCTGTGTGGTCACCATTGCTTTCTAGATTAAAATAAATGCTAAAAGAAATCATTAATGTTCTCAAAGCCAATTTCTTTTTTAAAAGATTTTATTTATTCATTTTTTAAGAGAGGCTAAGGGAGGGAGAAAGAGAAGGAGAGAAACATCAATGTGTGGTTGCCTCTCAGGCACCCCCTACTGGGGACTTGGCCTGCAACCCGAGCATGTGTCCTAACTAGGAATCAAACCAGCGACCGTTTGGTTCAAAGTCCGGCAATCAATCCACTGAGCCACACCAGCCAGGGCTCAAAGCCAATTTAAATCAATAAATATCAGTTAGCTACTGCATGCCAGGTATGGCCATAGACCCTAAGTCTGTTACAAAGAGGACTACCTGGTCCTTAAGGGAGGAAAACATGTGCACAAATAACTCTAGGGTAAACCACACTGCACTCTTGTAATTAGGAGACATGAGGAGAATCAACCATATATCAAAGAAGAGGAGACACTTGATTTGAGTCTGAAAGACAGAGTATTAAACAGAGATGCACTTTGGATGACATGGAGGGGAAAAGAAAGAATGTAGTAGGCAGGGGATGGAGCATTTGTAAAGGTTTGTTGATATGAAAATGCATGGTTAGAAAAATACAAGTATCACCATGTAGAGAGGTGAGGAAAGGAAAGAGGCGGTTGAGATTCAATGGGCAGATGAATCTGGAAAATTTGGGGAAGCAAGGTTGCTAGAAGCACTAGTAAGGTGCAACTTCATTTGGTAGGAATGAGAAGCTTTTATGAATTTATAAGTAAACCAGGAAAAGGAAGGTTGTTTAGGACAGGTAGCAATTTTAAGATGAGAAATGACTAAAGGTAAGTTATAAAAAACAATGATTCTACCCACCTCAAAAAAATACTTCAGAATAATTTAAATAAATTTCACCTTGATTTATATGACACTGAGTTAATATCAACCTTGGGTGTCAATACTCCGATTCACTATTTCAGAAATGCTCCCCACTCCAGCTTCCTGTTATGTAGCAAATGAGTGAGAAGGTAATTTTACCTGAAATACTTGCTGGGGAGAATAATAGCATGAAGGCATATTTTCCTTTGCACTAATAAAGGTGTTAGAAAAAGCAATCTCAACCATCCTGTTTTGAAATCATGATTTCTTAGCATGAATCTAAGGATTCAATTTGGGAAGTATAGTAAGAGTTAGTGCACAGGGCTATGCAGAAAATGTTTGCCTTTCTGAAGTATCAGTGCTGTTTGAAGGAGAATGGTACCCTCACCTTTGTTTTGCCCACTTTATAAAATCCAAGTTTCTGAAGACTCACAGAGCTAGAAGCTATCACAGAACATAAATAGCAAAGGGTGAGTCATCTTATTTGCATCGTCTTTGAGAGGCAAACAAGTCGGTCATCTGGATTCCTTTGCCTCAATATTGACCTGGATTTTCATTATATGTATTTCCTAGTGTGACTTTTCTGTGAACGTACTGAATTTTCTCTATCTTTTGCACTATAGTGTGCAGGTGTATTCATGTTTAACATAGGGCATGTTTCCAATCCTTTCCTTTTTTATTTACTCATGGCTTAATTAATTTTAATCCTTTACTGGTGCTTTAAATGCTTCCAATGAGAATAATGCCAACTAGGGTGATTTTCACCTTTTTATTAGCAAATGTGAAACATCTGTAACTCATAATCACCTGGTTGTTTTTAGCCCAGGGCATCTGGAGAGGTTTTCTGAGGTTTCTGCTCTCCTCAGGCGCTCACCAAAGGGAGCGAGGTTCAGTCGTTTTAACCACACAAATCAAGGCCAGATTTGATTATTAAAGTTTCCTCTTTCCTACTTGCTGTTACAAACCCATCCTAGAATTTAGTTCACCTCCTAGACATTTTAAGTGAAACATTTAAATGAAAATGACCAAACACTGATGATGACTTCCAATGGGAGAAAGATGTGAGATTGAGTCAAGAACTCAATCTCCTGCTCGTTTACAGAGGAAGGCGAATTGTGAAATATCGATAATCTCTTGTTTTAAAGAAGCTGTGTATTAACCTCTTTTCCAGTCTCCAAGTATTTATTGTTGCAGACAGTTATGTGGGTACACTGATTAAAACCATGTCAATCCAGCTACATGAAGAGAACTGGTTCTCTCCTTGGTCCAACTACAAGAAAGCAGTGGTGGGCAGGAAAAAACAGCTTAATCTAGTAATTTTTTCAAGTAATTTTTATGAAAAATAAATAAAAACTTTAAAAATCCTGTCAAAGTCAAGATGTCCACGTTAAAATGTTAGGAGTTAGAAAATATATTTTTAAAGATTTTATTTATTTATTTTTAGAGAGAGGGGAAGGGAGGGAGAAGGAGAGGGAGAGAAACATCAATATGTGATTGCCCTTTGTGTGCCCCCCACTGGGGACCTGGCCCACAACCCAGGCATGTGCCCTGACTGGGAATCAAACCAGAGGCCCTTTGGTTCACAGGCTGGCACTCAATTCACTGAGCCACACCAGTAAATTGAAAATATTTCAGTTCAGGGCAGAAAATATTTATGTGTCTTATTTGCTTCTCTATGTAACCATACTGCTATAAACTGGATTGTGTCCCCACACTCAAATTCATGCATTATAGCCTTAACACTCTAATGGGACTATATTTGGCGATAGGACTCTTTGGAGGTAATTAAGTTAAATGAGGTCATATGTGTAGGGCCCTAACCCAATAGAATGTGTGTTCTTACAGGAAGAGACTTCCGAGAGCACATTCTCTTCATCATGCTGTGGACACAGCGGCCATCTGAAAACTGGAAACAGAGCTCCCACCAGAAACTAAATTTGCCAGTTACTTGATCTTGGATTTCGTGGACACTAGAACTATGAGAGAATAAATTTCTGTTGTCTAAGTCACACAATCTATGATATTTTGTTCTGGTAGCCCAAGCAGGCTAATGCACGCACAAATCAACAATTATTTTTAATTACTTTATTAGGAAACATTCTATTTTTCGTGCTATGTTATTCAGGTTTCATTATGTTAATGCTCTTGAAGGCATTACTTGAAAATGTATGATAATGGAAATGAACAGGGAATGGAGAAAAGGGTTCTGTAAGATCAAAGCTGAAATTTACATAATATAAAGCTTTTTCTCCTACAAACTTCATTAAGTCTGTGATAGTTTCCAAAAATATATGGCATTGTATGGACAAAACTTTAATCGATCAAGGGAGAAGATGTATCTTCAAATGGCAGAATATTCTGTGAGATCAGGAAGGTGTTGGGGTGTGCAGCTTTGAGCCCTTCTTGGATCTTAAGAAAGCAGATTGAGATTAAAATCATGAGCATAAAATAATTCTTATGTCCCCTGGTATTATTTTCAGGTAGTAGATCTAGTACACACAGAGCAGAAAACAAACTAATGTGCACGGGTTATTAGTTTAGGAACACCTTCAAACATTTGGTGACCTAAGTTTTCTCTTTTGTTTTCAAACGAAAAGGCTACAGGTGCTGTGAGAGTGAAGGAAAGTCATTGTAGCTCAAGGTTCATCCAAATAATGATTATTTAAACAACTACATTGGTCATTTTAACATGCTTTATATACTAATAATCTAAATTAATGGATGAAGCAGGTGCATACATTGTTTTAATTAACAACAGCTGTGTTATAGCAACATTACAGGAGCTTATTATGGCATCATTTATTAAGAATATGTTGCCAATGAATTTTATAACTTGCATTATAAAAAGTTATTAAAGGATGTGACTACATCTTAGAATCATTCAGTAAACATTAATAAAGCATTTATGATTATGCCTTTAATTTAAAATATTATCATTATCTTTTAAGCAGGTGTCAGCATCAAAACCAAAGAACCACTCCTGACCACAGTACAGTACTCTAGTACAGTAGTGATTAGCAGTCTCCCTGAGTGTTTGCTTAACATCCCCCTCTTTGTTAGTTTGGAACTACTAACATTCTAAATGGTAGCTCCTATGTCTTCCTGCGTGCTGCCGAATCTCAACAGGAAAATAGGGGGAAAGTTATCTCCCTCGAATCTTACCAATAAATTTTAAATGACAGCTACTTATAACTCAGGCATTAGTTACTGATTATGGTTGAATTTTTCATGCCGTGTATAAGTAAGATTTAGTCAAATTCCCTTTAATTCTGTTGCTTACATTACCAAACATCTTTGTTGAAAAAGAATCCTTCTATCAAGGCCTGGAGGGATTCCATAGGTCCTTCATTAACTGCTTTGAAACTCTCAATCAGCTTGTGATTTGCCATTACTATAGGAAACAATGCTGAATGGGATGTCTCAAAGCGAGGCCATTTACTTCAATTAATCATTTCTTTTATGAAATATTAGTTTGCAAAAATAATAGCGAGGAATCTTTTGTAGATAAAATATTATAAAAGTAGGTATAACATTTTGAAATTAGAGATTCTTGGAAAAATCAATTAAAAGTCCTAAAATGTGTTTTTGTTGTTTTTAAAATGCAGAAAATTCAAAGATCTTTCAAACTACTACTGAGTTGGCAAATAAGTTCAAAAAACAAACAAAATAATCACAGAATGAGCATGATTTCTCTCTATATGATACAGAATATAAAACCATGAATATCTAGTATTTAACTATAACTTTTATTTTTCCTAAATAGAATCCTAGAATGTGATTTTTTTTTCCACCAAGCAAGTCCATTTGCAATGAAATTGGTATTTCTGGTCGAACTAAGCAGGGAATGTTGACATCACCTTTAAATTTAAGTGAATAACTCTATAACTTTCCAGTTTTCATATGTTAGTTTCATTTTTTCTAGCTTAAATTCTTTAGTTTTAAACTAAACCCTTTTTCTCCCATCTTAACCAAACCAACCCAGAAGACAACCACTCCTCCTGATAGATTCTGTTCTTAAAGTTGTCTTTCACTGAGGCAGGGGTGTCCAGCTCCGGGCCCATGGGCCGCACGTGGCCCAGGATGGCTATGAATGTGGCCCAACACAAAATTGTTAATTTACTTTAAACCTTTTTTTTTTTTCGCTCATCAGTTTTCATTAGTGTTTGTGTATTTAATGTGTAGCCCAAGACAACTCTTCTTTTTCCATTGTGGCCCAGAGATGCCAAAAGGTTGGGCATCTCTGAAAGGAAGGCTAACAAAAGATAATCACTATTGACAGGGTTGTGGAGACATTGAAACCTTTGCACACTGTTGGTGGGAATGTAAAGTGAGGCAGCCAGGCTGGAAAATGGTATGGAGGTTCCTCAAAAAATTAAAAGCAGAATTAGCACAATGATACAGCAATCCCACTTCTGAGTACATACCAAAAGAATTGAAATTGGGATCTTAGATATCTCCATGCCTATGTTCACTGCATCATTATTCATAGTAGCCAAGATATTTAAACAGTCTGAATGTCCATCAAGAGATAAATGAATTAAAAATGTGGTATATACATGCAATGTAACATTATTCAGCCTCAAACATAAAGAAAATTTTATTATTTGCAACAAGATGAATAAACATGGAACACATTATGCCAAGTGAAATAAGTCAATCACAGAAGGACAAACAGTACATGATTCCAATAATATGAGCTATCTAAAATAATCAAACTTAGAGAAGCAGAAAATAGGATGGTGGTTTGCTAGGGGATGGGGGAAGCGAGAACTAGGGAGATATTCAATGGGTATAAAGTTATAGTTACACAAGATGAATAAGATCTAGAAATATGCTGTACATCCACAGAGGCAATCGTTAACAATACGATAGTGTGAGCTTAAAATTTTAAGAGAGTAGATCTCATGTTAAGTGTTTTAGCCACACACACACCAAAAAAAGGAGGACACAAGGAAACTTTCCCAGGTAACATATTTAACTTAATTGTAGTTACTATAGATGTGTATGTCCAAATTCATCAAATAGTATACATTAAATATGTGCAGTTTTTGTATGTCAGTTATACCCCAATGAAGCTTAAAAAATAAAACACAGAAAACTAAATCATCAGAGAACCCAGGTCTTTAAACCTGTTTGATTTATAGATTTTCAGGCAATGTATCATGGTGAGAAGTGTGCTACGGGGAAAGTTGATCTTCAAATTTTCTTATTCTAAAAACAGAAAGAAAGAAGAATAATTTTAAAAGGGGGAAGAAAAAAGGACCAAAGCTCAAAAATTTCTTAGTACAAGAGTGGGTATGATTTTTAATTTATGTAAATATATGTATTCACATATATGATGTCATGCAACATTGTATGGTTTCCACATGACTTTTGGTTTCCTGATATCATTTGGAAATACTTTATTTTTTATGATCAATACACATAACTTTGAATTTCTCCATATACGCTGGGTGTACTTGGACTTGAGAGGAGTTCTTGCAAAGTACATGATGAGAAATTACTCTGAATAGTAGTAGCAGTAGCCTTATTAGGAGTAGTAATATGATGGTAGTAATAATATTTTTGTTTGTTTTTCTCAGCTCTTTACCCCAAGTAATCCTCACCGCTGACATTTTACATTAGCTCTGGGAAAATTAAAATAGATCATGATCAATTAAGAGTCACAATCTCTTCCACAAACTATATATTTTTTACTTTAAAATCCTTTGTCTCCTTGTTTATGAAATGAGTGAAGCTTGCTTGCCTTTTTTTTTCTATGTTGAGGATCAAGTATAATAACTGATAAATCTCTGGAGAACCAGCGGCTCTGCTTTTTCTACCTGGCATACACCAGTGTGCTTCTCATGGGGCTTGGCACAGAAAAAACACCAGGTGTTTTCTTGTATTTAATAGGGAAGCATTTTGAAAAGTTACACAAATAATCAGTAATATCAATTTATTGTTTTAACTTGTGTGATTTCTAAGCATTATACATGTAGGTGTTATTATTAGTTCAAGAAAAGTATTTGCAGAAAATACAAATGAATGAAATTATGGAAGCAAAATCTTCCAGACTCTAAATTTTAAGGAAAACTGTTCATAAATGAATTCTCATTTTCAGACTGAATTTATCACTTTGTTTTAATCTGTGAGAATTATGATTTATTTTAGAAAATCTATGAAAAGTTGAGTTTCAGAAACTAGGAAATTTTACGGCTATGAATGATTTGCTTAAAAATGATTATCCCTAAAATCATGTATATTTTTTTAATCTGGGAAAGTTACTTATATATCATTATGATTAAAATTTTCAAAACTCTACTTGTTTTGCTTTACATGGATAGAAAACATCATAGCTTATAAAGGGTGAGCATTTCATATGCTTTATGATAATGGGAGTTATTAGCTAAGAATAATTGAGTACTTAACAATTGTGTTCTAGGCATTTTGCAGCTTTAAATAACTTCATTATCCTAACAGCCCCATAAAATAGATACTATTATGATCACCATTTCACAGATGGAGAAACTGAGGCAGGGACGAATTCAGAAACTCTTTCTAAGGGCTCATAGTTAGCACGCGGATGAGTAAAGTCTAAGCTTCTAAAATGTGCAGACAGGCTCTGAGTCCCCGGCCCTGAATTAACTCAAATCTATCTCCAGAGGCTGGTACTTAGAGAAGAATGGCCCAGTGCAGCAGACTGATTTCACTTTACATTCATTATCTCAAATCTCAGTGGGCTCTCAGTATGGTCCAGGAATCCTACAGCTTTTGTATAATAAATAAGCTTGCTTACCAAGATAATTTTATAACTTCTCTCTCTTGAAATGTCCTACATCAACTTTTCCCTCCCAATCAGCCTCATTCTTGCATTAAAATAGAAAAAACTAGAGTAGTGCTCTCTTATCTACCTGCCATTAAACCCACAAACATTTAGATCTTTTTCCCTTAAGATAACAAATGAAACGTTTCTTTTTCTTTCAAGAAAAGCCCTTCCTACAAGGGCCACGGCTTCCAGCCCCATTCACTAACTCAGTCTGGCCCCTTCTAAGCTTCATCAGCAACCTCTCTCTCAAATGCACCACATCAGTTTTTAACCTGCTCTGTATTTTTCATTCTATAAATCTTGCAAACAAATCTCCACAGAACCCCTCATCTTGTCCCTCAGTTAAACCATTTTTTCTGCTCCCCTTCATAGCAAAATACTCTTCTAGACTTCTCCACTACCCTCCTGGTCCCATCACTCAACAAAAACTACTTTTGAGCATGACGCTAAATGCACTGGGACACCTTTCTGTCCTTATCATATTTGATCTGCCAGCAACATTCAACAGAGTTCTTTACTCCTTCTAAACACTGGCACAGCAGTGTCATTTAAGAATCCTAAGAGAAAGACACCACGTGCATTCAAAATGCTGTTTTATTTTTACTCCACCTCTCAGCACTCCACACAGGAATAAAGTTTGAGGCAACCTGGCAGAGTATGAACTTTCACTTTTATTATCTGCTCCAAACCCTAGCACTTGAAGACACCTGTAGACACTTAGCCCACTTCATGACTCTGACCAATCTGCCCCTGTACAGTGGAATCCAGTTCTGTAATCCCTCTATCTGATCCATTATAATTTAATTCACCACCTTGTTTCCCTCATTAATTATAACTACTTTCTTGAGTACTGTCATGCCTCAAACAGGTTTCAATTACCATAGCAATTCTTCAAATGAATCGTCTGTTATTGATTCAGTTCATCCTGAGTCTAATATCAAAGTCTGCCCTCTGTTCTTTCCAGCCCCACGCTTTTTCTTTCGGTTTGTTTCTGGCTGTGGTCACTAGTTTTATTCTATTTTGTTTTTCACAACCCCTCTTAAATCAGAATTCCCTGGTCCGATAATTTATCTAACTTATTTGTCTACCGTATTCACTCACTTATCTAGTACTATTTACCATATTTTTAATCCATTGAAATTCATTTTTGCCCACGGACCCTGAATTAGACCTAAATTAGAAGCAGTAAAAATATTATCCCTGACCTCTTCGGGCTTAAAAGCATTAAGATCCCAGCCTAGTTCTCAAATCGATTCTTAATCAGTTTTTGATCTGGGACACAGGATGATACAAAATTTCCATAAAGTAAAGCCTACAGGATTTTCTTTTACCTAGAAAATACATGTTCAGAAGCTCAACTCAATATTTGCAGCTGATCTACTTTAAAGTTTTGCCAAAATATTATACAAGTAACAGTTGCTACGTTATATGTAATACACTAAGAATTAGTCATCTAACTTCATGTTAACCTTAAAAGTTACTAAAATGATGGCTTGAACTTAAAAAACAAAGAACAAAGAAAATCTCAAATGTGACCAAAATGTAAAAGGTGAAAATATCAAAAAACTTGCTTTTTCAAGATATCTTGAGGAGAACTTTTTAGCAGTCTCTTTTATGCCGAGCTGTGAGGCTGAAGATGGGCACCTGGAAGAAGTATCTATTATAAACCATAAGAATGATTAATCCTCTGGGTCATATTTCTCCCCATCATTTGGTCATGGCCAGATTCCTCCTGAGCTTAAAACTAATTCCATTCATGCTCTGGGCCTGGAGCACCAAGCTCATTTGCATAATATGTTTTGCACTCACTGGATGCCAAGTGTAGATTATAATCTGATTTGGATAATAGTGTGCAATTGTTTTTGTAAAGTTGCACTTGTTAGTGCTTTTGGGGTGCTCAAATTACAAATCTAGTGACATGGAGCATATTATCCAAACATGTTTGTGCTGCAGAAATAAATATCACAGAAATACCAATATTTGAATTTGAAATATGGCAGTATTGTCTGACATTCACTGCCTTTTGGCAGGCGATTCGGTGAATCTGTGAACGTATTCATGCAAATAATTGTTCATGATCACACAAAATCTCTTGACTGCTATTGTTAGTACCACCACGTAATGCCATAGCAGGGTTTTTGGAACTATCTTTTGAATTTTTCTGAATGGAACACATACTCAGGGGCACGGAGTAGGGTTCAAGCTGGGTTGCATTTATTTTTGGCTCTCTGTTCTCCTCATACCTCACAGCACTTCAATCCAAAGCACCTGTTTATAAAATGCAGGACTTGGTTCAGGCAAGTGTAATTTGAAAATTGCTTCTGTAGCACCAAGGAGATAGAAAGTCAATTATTTTCCTAATTTGAGAGGCTGTAACAATCCGAACGCCCCCATCACTAATATTGAGCAAGTGTATGGGTTTCCTTAATATTTTTTTCACTTATAAATGATTTTTTTTTTTTTTTTGCAGAACCATGCAACCACAATGAAGTCACTGGAAAACACTAAACATGAAAATATTTTGGTGTAAAGAGTTTATAAAAAATGACACTTTGTTGCAGTTTTTCCAAGCAAATTATAACTGCCTGTCAGGCAGACAAGGGTTGCCATGGTAAGCAGTTTTTTGAATAGGTAAACCAAATAAAAGTGAACCCGTGCATGTGTGAGGCTTGTGGGAAAGGAAACGTCAGGTTGCCTGGAGCAAGAATAACTTCAGTATTTAAAGTTGTGGAGGAGCACAACACCCTTTCCCAGATACAATGCAGGTGAATGTTTATCATTCTCTCTTTGGTGGCTCCTTTCAAAAATGTTTATCATAGAAATTGCTACTGGTTAGTGGAGGAAAACACTGAGTCTGAGAAATATCACTAGCAGGTTAGGATTAGTAGTTTGTTGATTCTAAGGAAAGCAAACCTCTCAACTCTTCAGTGTACATTGTTGTCATCGTGCTGGGCATGCAGCAGAATTTCAGACACTGGGTCCTCAAACAAATGACCATGGACAGGGCTGAAAACGCATAACTCTGACAAGTAATGTTAGGAAAATATTTGGTATTCTCAAATTCTCATCTTTCTAATTATCTCTAGTTCAAGAACTCTGGTGTTTACCAGTTCACTTGATATTATTTAAGAAGATAGAAAGATTTAGTCAATACGTATCAATATATATCATCTTTTTAACACCTCTGTGCCCTCTCACTTCTGGGCCCTCTTTTTCTGAGCTGTACTCTTTCCTTCAGTGATTTATTAGCCCTACAGGATTTACTGCTCTTTGTATATCATGCAGGGTCCCTTATCCAAACATCAAAACCGCCAGTCCAGGGCTCTCTGCCCCTTCCTGAGATTTGAACATTTATGTGCCTACAAATACCTACTTGCATGTCTAACAGATAACCTCCTCATCGATACAGTGGGCAGAGAACAAACTAAGCAGTTTCCATCCACATGAAAATCTCTAAAAATAGCAGATATCGGTAACTAAACAAGTTTTAAAAATCATGTACAAATGTGCTTAAAAATAAGAAAAGGGGCTACATAAACAGAAATCTCTTCCGAATTCCAGGGGACGGCAAGCAGATAGAATTGGCATTGCTGAATACTGGAAGTAGAAGTTGATCTGGAGGAAACAGCAGAAAAGTCGGTTGGGATACCTCAGCAAGAGCAGCCAAGTGAATCAATACCATAATCTGGACCAAGCAGCTGCGATGGGGATTTTTTTACTCCAAGTAGTGACAAATATATGTGAGCTGCAGTCAGAGGGATGTGGCCACATCCAGGGTGCTGGCAGTGTCTGGGAGAGATGGAAAACGTCCACTCCCAGAAGACTAGTGGCTCAGGTAAAGCACCAGGAAGCAGGCCCCTCCCCTCCTCAGGGCTAACGTAGACCCAGCCAGAATAGTTTCTCAGCGGACTCTCCCGTCTCCACCTTGAGTGGGTCTTGGGCTCATACAGACACTGTTTAACAGGAAATCACAATCTCAGAGATGCCCATGCAATCAAGAAGCGCTTAGCTCTGAGAAAACCAAGAACTCAAAAACAAAACAATAGAATCAATAAACACAAGTGCCTACACTAGAGCAAATAGCTAATGGAGCAGAGGGAAAAGAGCTTGAAAAAAAGGATAATGGATATACTCAGAGGGATGAAGGAAAAATAGCACACTCATCAAAAAAAAAAAACAGGCTGACGTGCAAAAGAACTGATTGGAGAGCTCAAAAACAAAAACTACAATGTATTAAATTAAAGAAAAACTACATAAAAATAACTTACTAGAGACACAGGTGAAAAATGAATTAGAGAGCTTGAAAATCAAGTCAATGAATTCTTCCAGAGTATTCCCAGAAAGACCGAGACACGGAGGATTATCCAAAAATTCTGGTGTTCATTTAGTTTGAGGGAAAAGGAAGAATGGAAGGAAACAATATTTAAAGAACTATTAAATGGAAATTATCCATAAATTTAAAAAAGATAAATTCTGAGACTGAAAGCATACACAAGGCTAAACAGATTTCTTTAAGACCACACCTGTTGATAATATTTTTGTGTATAATTTCAGAATACTAAAGATAAAATGAAAAAATTGTAAACATTTCTAGAGCTAAACAAAAGCAGGTTTGTAATACTAGAACAAGAGTAAGTTGACATCGGTCTTCTCACAACCAACTCTGGATATGAAAAGATGATAAAGCAATATCTTGGAGGAAATTCTAAGAGTAAGTAACATTATCCTAGGATTCTATAACCCACAGGCATCCAAATGTAAGGGTGAAACTAAGATATGTGTTAATAGACATTAAGACATAAAGGCATGCCAGGATGTAAAAAGTTTACCAGTTACAGACTTCTGGAAGAATAACTGAAACATGCACTCAAGCAAGAGTAAAGTCTACAGCCCATGATATATAATGCATCCAAAACAGAGCCCTTGGGCCCCTTCCACTGTCCTCCCCCTCTCCCTGTCTTCTCCACCTCAGGGGATGGCAGTTATCCACCAAGACACTAGTGATGCACCTTTCACTCTTCATTTCCCTTCTCGCCACACAGTCAGTGCATCATATCCTGTAGGTTCTACCTTCCAAAGTATTATGCTGTACACCTGAAACTAATACAAAATAATATTGAATGTAGGCTGTAATTGAAAAAAATTATTTACAAAAGAAATAACATCAAAGTCTTTTTCCAGTTCACCAAAATGGTCTACGCAGAAGAAGAATGGGGGCCTTGTTTGCCTGGACTGGGATTCAGGATAAGATTTAAGTCCTGCCAGTTATAGTCTTGTCTTTTATAAATAAATGTATTTATAAATACACACACACACACTCACACGCGAAATCTTTTCTTTTTTCTTCTGCATTGTCACCGTCTGCGCTCAAGCCACCGGTACCTTCCCCCATGGTCCTGCAACAGCCTCCTAACTGGCCTTCACGTTTGCCTTATCTGCCTCCAATTTCTTGTCTCACACAGCCAACATGATTTTTTACAGCGTAAACTAGAAGAGTCACCTTCTGCTCAAAGCTCTTCGATGGTTTTGCGCTGCTCTGCCACCTCTCCGTGCGGGGGGCTCGCTTGCCCCTTTAGAGTCACCTCAAATGCTGCTTCCTCGGCCTTTTTCTGACACTTGCCTCATCACGCCCTGTTAACTTTCTGCGCGATGCTTATCGCCATCTGTAATTACTTTATGTATTATCTTATTTTCTATCTTTTCCACTGGAATGTAAGCTGGGGGCAGTGATCCTACTTGTGTTGCTTAAAGGGTTTAATTTCACTCTAGGAAGACAATTCTTTTACTGACATAATACATTTGGAAAACAGCTACATTCCCTGATAGAAGGGACCCCAGGAGTTACACAATTAAACCATGTTACACACTGAAGCTCATGCAGTTCCTACACAGACATTCACACAAAGATAGTTGTCTGATAGATCAGAGGCAAGAGAGTGTGCAGATAGAGATAAACTCAAGATCACAGATGGGTAACGGGCTGCCTGAAAGAAATTCCTTGTGGATGAGGAAGAAGCCTGAAAGGCTGTCCAGATTAAGCCTGGGGATTGAGGCTTGCTCACCTACCTCTTTCCTTGGCCCTGACTGAGGTGCCTGTATCCTCTGGGAAGCCAGTGTTGTGGCGAGTTCAAACATTTTGCCCTCTAATCCTCCTCCGAAAGAACTGGGCTGGAAAGAAGGGTTTTCCCTATGATTCAGAGAGGAAGTGGTGAGCCTCAGAGACTGAGGGGAGGTGGCCAGTTGGAGGCAGTGGCTGTCCTGGAGGAGGTGAACAGGGCATGAATGACAGCCCCGGGGCAGTGCAGTGACTGAGAGGGTAGCAGAGGACAGCACAGCTGAGGCAGGGGCTCCAAACTGTATCTGAAACCCTCATCCCTCTGGTCTTTGCCATGCCCATCCTTGCCAGGGTGTCTGAGGGAACAGTGATATTTTCTTAGGAGCCACAACTGGATGGAGACAATGACATAATAACATTACACATGTGACACTCATGGGATTCTCAGAAGTGTTTGAGGAGAACACTCAGAGAAATCAAGATACCACACTAACCTAAGAGTTGGGAATCTCGGAGTGTTGGAATTTGAGGATGCCTAAAACTGAACTATGGGCTTAGGCATACAAAGATATAATGGCGCATTTTCCATTGTGGAGACCCAAACTAATTAGAATTAAAATAACAGTAATGACAATAAACCTTATTGATTCTCTGTGTCAGACCCTCTGCTAAATACGTGCACTATTCCATTCAAGCCTTTCAGCAATCCTATGAAATAAGTATAAGTATTATTGCTACTGAAGTGGGGTTCTGCTGCCCACCGCCACCCTCCAGGCAAAATTCTGGAGGCAGAAGTTCAGTGATAGAGGAAAGGAGTCTTTATTTAAAAACTACACAATTTTGGAATAACAGCTTTCCACATGCATTAATCACTTAAACCCATCAATTAAAAACAAAGGCTGAACTCTTTAGTTACAGCTTTAATCCCCTCAACCTATCAATTAAGGCTAAACTCTTTAACACCTGCATTCTCCTAGTATTTCCCCATGTTAGTTTTTAATTATCTTATTTCTATCAGGTCAGTTTACAAACTAAAGCAACATAAGATACAAGAGCTATACAATTTTGGAAGAATGGCAGGCTTCTGCCTCAGACCTTGTCCCCCCAGAACACCCAAAGAATAACCCTACCACCCTCTGCCAGGCCAGGCCTATCCTAGGCTGCACCCGGAGTTTCTTCTCCTGTACAAAATCCGTCCAAAATACCATCCTTTGGGAAATGCAGGCAGCTACAGCGCAATCATCCAAGCATCCTCGAGGAAGAGAGCCCAACAGTTTACCTCTGTCCTTCCTTTATTTTAAATCTTCTGGCCCATAATTCCATGTGCCCTGGAGGCTTTCAGCTTCTCAGCGAATCCCGTCCTAAACTGTTCACCATTGCCTTGGGCCACCTCCATCTACCGCCCCTTCCTACTCCTCCCCAGTGATGTGATCAGGTCTCTCTGTATCATTATCAATTTTCAGATGAAGGAAATGAAGCTTGTAATGATAATGTGACACCTAAACTGGTAAGGCTTGGAGTCAGTAGTTGAATCCAGACAGTCCAGAGGTCACCTGCTTAACTGCTGTGCTCGCTGGCTTCCTAATAGTATTGTAAAGAAACAAGCCTATTAACATTACAATGACAGTGCAGTTCAGAGATATCCGATTCCCTAATCATAAGGAAAACAAACTTGTAGTTGCCCTTTGAATTTCTGGGGGCAGATCATGTCTATGACACAGAGTCTATTAAGGTAGCCGCTCCGGAGAAGGGCTTGGTGGTTTGGTAGTGGCTGCTTGGCCACCCTAGTCTGAGAGGTGGGAGAGGGATCAGTCTTTGGAGCAAAGTTGCAGCTAGGATGAGGGTAGGAAATACAGAGTTCAACAGGACTACTCGTGATTGCCGGGGAGAGTCAAGGAAGAATTCTGAGGAGGGGGTAATGTTTAAATAGACTCTGAACTAAGAATATAACAGAAGAGGGCCACAGTCTCATGGCTTGGGTTAAGGATGAGAACCCTATCGGGTCCATGGGAAAATAGGCCAGGGCAAAGCAGTGTCCCAGGGCTGGACACTGGACTGCTGTATATACTATTAAGACTGGGACGCAGGGGCATGAGATAGTTAATCAAAAGAGGTATTAGTAAAAGGCAAAATCCTATTAATAAACTGTGAGATAAAGTCAGAGGAGTGTCAGTCAGTAAGCTTGCTGGAAACTAACGCCTTGTGAATCGCAACAGAACTTTTACTCTCTGAAGAACAGGATTGATCCCAACAAAAAAAACTGCGGCGAGTCCACGGGATGGTCCCCAGTCACAAAAGAGAAAGAAGATAAGAAAGAATAACCAAGCATTTGCCACTGTCTAGGAATCTAGTTTCTGGTATTTTAAAAAAATATTTTATTTGTCTATTTTTAGACAGAGGAAGGGAGAGAAACAGCACTGTGTGGTTGCCTCTGATGCACCCCACCCCCACTAGGGACCTGACTGGCAACCCCAGCATGTGCCCTAACTTGGAATTGAACCAGCGACCCTTTGTTAACAGGCTGGTCCCCACTGAGGGTCAATCCACTGAGCTACACCAGCCAGGGCTGGGTTTTTTTTCCCGCCTAAGGTGTTTTTAAGTCATATGTAGAAGTTTCTCCTCCAATACCCAAAGCCATTACACACACACACCCCCTCTGATAGGTGAGTGAATGTTCTCTCTGTTATTTTAAATCAGACAGCATAGTTGAAGTATTAGGTAGATAAAATTCTCTTGCCATTGTTTATAGGTTGGAAGTAACACAAAACTTATTAGATTTATATAGTTCGCTTCTAAACAGGTGTATTAGTCTGTGAATGTCAAAAATACTGAGATGGTAACAACATGGAAAATTATTAACTTCTTTTTTTAAAAGATTTTATTTATTTTAGAGAGAGAGGAAGGGAAGGAGAACGAGTGGGAGAGAAATCATAACGTAAGAGAGAAATATCCATCAGTTGCTTCTTGCATGCGCCCCTACTCAGCACCTAACGTGCATCCCAGGTGTGTGTTCCTACCGCGAATCAAACTGGTGACTTTTTCACTTTGCGGGATGACGCCCAACCAACTGGGTAACACTGGTCAGGGCTGTTGACTCCTTATAGAAGGACATGAAGGACTAGATATCCAACTCCAAAACTTGGACTTGGTTTTATTTATAGTTTTACTTTTTAATATTTGTTTTAGAAATTTGTCTTTTATTTGCTTTTAACTTAGTAGTGCATTTTACAATTGATAACATCTTTGATTCAGGAAATTATTATAGAGTCAAGAGGGTCTTCTCTGAGAAGGAACATTTTGCCCAAAGCTGTCCCTCAATAGCAAAATGCTAAAATTATAAGGGGTTTTATGTCTACTGTGTAATATCCAAGACTAGGCTATCTGCATTGCATCCTAAAGCCACAGGCTTCTCTTCTGAGTTTACATTCCTGCAATGGACCCTGTCTCTTCATCTCCACCTGGAGGGACAAAAGGGCCCTTTGTCTCAGGGAACCACCATTTGTTGTTAATGTTATGGAGTTAACAGTATAGAAGTTCACATAACCGTAGACAGAAAGAAATAAGGAAAATTCCTAGGACAGGTCTATGACTGAGATTTGTTTTTGTATTGACTTCCAAAATGTGAACTATGATGGTACAGTCTGTCTTTTTTGTCTAGGATTCATGTTAATGTGCCCAAAGGCTAGTAAGCATTGAGTGCATTTAATAAGCATGATAAATAAAGGCATGAAGTCACTGCTTTTGTTTTAAAAAAAGGTTTACTTTTCTAAAAATAAAAGCTATGTAAATGAAAATTGAAGAAACACACTATCATCTGAAATCCTTTGAAGTAGGAAGAGTATAATAATTCTGATTTTGTAAAAAAGCAGATGCAAGCCAAGTGGCAACTCAAATGACTTGCCACTCTTCCTATATACTGTTGGCTGTCAGCATGCCACTAGTCAGAGGGGAGGGACTGGAAAGAAACAGATGTCTGGGCCCCAAGTGCAGAGCAGAGCCTATGTCAGCCTCAAATCCACATGTGAAGTGAAATAAATGAGGGAAGATGGAAGCATTCAACATTCTGAATTGTGTGCTCTGAGTCTTACTCTTTGGGAAATTAGGGCCAACCTTCTGTTTCAACTTACTCCTTTTTCTATGTTGAGTGAAACTGAGTCAGAAATCAACTGAGAATTTTCTAGGCCTGTTGGTCAACTATGGTTTCAGCAGATGTGTCCTTTTATTCTAGTTCAACCCCTGCACCTCTTGGCTCTAGAAGAGGACAAACATTATCTTTGTCTTAATCATCTAGCATGGCCAAGTGTGAGTTTTATAATTTGTGAAATATATTTTTGCTGTATATTTAATATTTCACAAAAATATGTAATATGCAGGGTCTGGCACAAATAATGTCCCTTTTTTATTACAAAATCACAAGTATGTAATTCTGTAACATAACAATATCATGCTCAAGCATACCATATGACATTTTAGGTGAAATGTTCAAATTAAAACTATAAATTGTTACACCCATATCACTACCCTACCAACAACACTCTAACAGGTGTTACTTCTGCTGGACCCTGTATGTAAAATCAAACCAGCTGTATTCTTCAGCTTTAAGTTTATAATGCCAGGTATTTTTGAGTCCAAAGTCACTGCATTACGGTATTATGTCCAACAAACTGGCAAAAAAGAAAGGAAGGAAGGAAGGAGGGAAGGAAGGAAGGAACATGTTACCTAAATATGGGATTAGGGGGATAAGCTGCTATTAAGACCAATATTATTTCTTTGGATTTTGAGGGTTCATTTCCTCCCTGACATCCACGGTTTTCTACTGTGGGAGATGGGTGTTTTTTCTGGTTTAGACCAAAGACACTGGTAAAACCACAACTGGGTTTAAGCTTTAAAATGAACTCCATTTGGCACAGAGGAAAGACCTCGTGCTTAGCCCTATGCTGTACCACCCACTCCCTGAGTGCCAGCACCAGTCACAGGGAGGGACTGGAGCAAACATGTGGCTGCAGCCCAACAACCACTGGTTTTATCTGGGAAAACAGACCCAAGTACTTGTGTGTGCCAGTGCACCTTTCAGCCATTCAGTTTTTCTTTTAGCCATTCATCCGATAAGCTTTAAACGAATATTCACATTTTAGAGAACATATTAACATGTGAGTGACCAAATAAATAAATCACCATTGGTGTTAAATTTTGTGGGGGAGGGGAAAATTTCCCCTTCCCCTCCTTAGTTCTTCTGGCTGGCCTAAGGATTAAATTACATGACGCAGATTAACAGGAGAAAACAACCGAATTTAATGACACATGTACAAATGGGGGTTCCATAGCAATAAGGGCCCTGAGAACAAACTGGACAGTTGAGGCTTATATGCCATCTTAAACTAAGTGGGAAAGAGAGCAATGGTCTAGACTTCAAAGGGGAGAAAGGATATTTACATGGAGATGGAGAGGCAAATGTTTGGTAAACAAATGTTTGCTGGGCCATCTTAATAATGGGACCCAGAGAGGACCTTGATCAAAAGGGCCTTGCTAGACAGGGGTTCCTCCCTGTCTGTCATAGTTCATATTACACTATCAATTAGTAGAGAACCTGCTCCTTTCTTTTAGACAGTTAGGGGGAAGGCAAAAGGTTTTTCTTGAGTTTTTCATTTCTTAAAAATAACCAACTTAAAATGATCAACATCCCCTTCCAAAAAAAAGCCAAATTTATTTTTAAAAAGCCCAGTCTGAATTCAGTATGGTAAGGTCAGCAGATATTTTCAGTGTATGGACTTGGTCTATGTTGTTCATAACTTAGCTTTGATTGGTTTTTAATTTTTTTTAATCAGACATTATATAAGAAGTAGTGCTTGTTTTTGTTTCTTAAAGCTATAGTAAGAATAGATTTTCAGAGAGCTGTCGATTAACATTCATTGACTGAAGCTTGTAACCACCTTTTTCTCTTATAAAACTCACCGCTTATTATGGCCGTTGGCTTTTTCTTTCCTGTGTCTTCATGGAACTCAATATGTCTGTGAGAAACCTAAATCTCCTCACAAAACAAATCCCATAGTTAATTGTTTCCTTTAGCCCTGAAATTCCTTTTTATTCAGTATTATTGAGCCCCTTCTAAGATTGCTCTATTTAATGTATTTTGTGTGAGAACTCCTGATAAATTAGTACCACTTGGAGCCCTTGCGCTCATGTTACTCGCTTTGGGCCAAAGATACGAGGTTGTTGAATTAAAACCAACACAGATCCTTTAATCAAGTAATAGCAAAAAAAAATTTTTGTTATACTATATGACAAGAAGTCTATACATGCATAACAAAATGGAAAACTCTTCAGTTTTACATTCTGTAAATTCCCAAATTAAGGTCATGTTCTTTGAATTCACAGTTTTGAATAACATTGTCTACTCATTTTTTCCTTCATGTTATTAATCTCTACCATGCTTGCATAAAAGCCCCAGTTTTGGTCTTTGAGCTGGTAATACAGTGTTTACCTGCTACCTATGCTTTCGTAAAAAGGCACAGTTGGAAAATTCAAATTTAAGAGTCTGGTTAACTCACTATTTTTCTGAGCATTTGTTTCCTTGTCTTCAAAATGGAAGTGATAATGTCATTCTTCTTTGTGAGGATTAAATGTGATAATGGATGTAAAATTATTCATAACTATAAAGTGGATATAAATATAAGTTATTATTAGTCTTATAGCAGCTATATTAGAGATGGAGATACTTCCTCAAATTCCTTGTAAGCTTTTAATGGATTAAAGGCAAAATGTCTTCATTCAGTTACAAATATGGTGACATTACTGTGATATTTATGTTTCAATCCTACACATGGAACTCTGATTAAAACTACAGATTGTATTTTCATTTATAATCCCCATGTGTCTGATGATAGAAATTCCCCGTCTGTATTTAACGGAAGGATAATTATTTATGCTAGGGTGTAGAGTGCCATGTTTGGGAATCTTAATGTTTTACTGTGTACTTGAATTCTAACAATGAAAATAGTAAAATGGTAGAGATTTCAAGATGGATTCTGAGGAGTGATCAGACAAGCATGCTTTTATGCCGTTTTCATCATTTTGAATTTTAAATCACCTTTTAAAGGGCACTAACGCATTCTTGCAAATTAGTCTGCTCTCCAATTAATGTGCCCAACATGACAATAAGACTGGTTTCAGCTTGGCTAAGCAGACCAGTCAACCAGGAATGTGTGACTGGAGGACTTGGAAAGCTTGTATGAATCCTCACTTCCTTCCCCCTCCTACCTCTGGGACTCTTTTAACAGTTTAGATCTAATTAGTCCAGTTAATCTTTCTAAAACTAGCAGATAGAAGAGTTTCTATCGAAACCCTCCCACCGCTTGTAACAATATGAAATTATTGTCCCATATTGCCAAATCTAATTGCTACATGGAACAAGGGCAATGCATTTCTCAGTCGAGGTCAGTGCTTTCCAACAGAAATACACTGCGAGCCACATCTGTAATTTAAAAGTGTCTAGTAACCACATCATGAGAAAGTTAAAAAAGTGAAATCAACTTTAATATCATGTATTATTGAACCCACTATATCCAAAATATTATCTTTTCAACATGTAATTAATATAAACCATTGTTACTGTGATATTTAAAAAATTTTTTGTACATCTTCAAAATCCAATGTGTATTTTATACTTATAGCACATCAAAACCTGGACATTTCAAGTAGCCATTAGCCCCATGTGTCTAAATGGCTACCATATTTGACAGACCAGGTCTGGATCATGACAATTTTTTTCTTGATAAGCCCATTTCAGGACATTTACTGATATACAGAAGGTTTCTTCTTTGTCTCATTATTTTTGAGGTCATGCATATTTTTGACATGCATTAAATTTTGTAAAAATAGACTGTAAATGGTAGTGATGAGAAATGCCAGGTTTTATTACAAGAAAGCATTCATAAAAAGAAATGACTTGGTGTGTTCAATCCAAAAGTAAATAATACTTGTATGGAAATATAGGCATCAGACTTTCTGAAGGAAAATTGAAGAGCGGGGTGCAAGAAGAAACCAATTATGTACTTTATGAATGTAGAGATGTGCTGTTTCCAGTGCTTCTACAGGAAAATAGCGATTTTCAAATACAAGAACTGTTAAGTCTTAGATGGCATGAAATAGCCTTTTGAGGTGTTCTTGTCTGAAAGATATTTATAAAATGTCTGCCCTTGAATGGGTTAGCCTTGCACATCATACCAATAAGATTGCCATTGCCACACTGAAACGTCTAAATTGAAATAGACCAGAGGGATGCAAATGTGCAGAGATTTATGGGTTTTCTAAAATGCCCACCTCCCTTTTCTCCCTCAAAATGTTTTGGGTTTTTTTCCCCCCATCTTAATGTTGTTTGTTCAGGGTAGTTTTCTTTTCTTTTACTTCACTTACTCAATTTGGCATAACCTTAAGGAAATAGAAAAATGAATAGGGAAATTATTTGTCCAGAAAATCTTTCTTATTCATGCAAAGGATAATGTAGCTTTAATAGTTCTTTAGGCTTTCCTTGGTCTAATATCCAAGATCTTAAAGCATTAATGGATATAGTACATCAGCTCAGATGTAGAGATATTATGACAGAAAAAAATGTCCTCACCCTGACCTCAGTTGTGTCGGAGCATCATCTTGTACACTGAAAGGTCACGAGTTTGATTCCCAGTCAGGGTACATTCCAGTCAGGACTGCGGGTTTGATCTCTGGTAGAGGCACATACAGGAGGCAACCAATCGATGTTTCTCTCTCACATCAGTGTTTCTCTCTCTCTCTCTTTTTCTCTGTCTCTCCCTTATTCCTCTCTCTCTAAAATCAATAAAAACATATCCACAGGTGAGGATTAAAAAAAAAAGTTCTCAGTGCTGTTGACATGTCTGCGACCAGGCTGAGTTTTTGGTCCAGGAATTTCGTGATGGGTGGTCTTCGCATACTAGAACATCTTGTTTGTCTCCAGCACAGCATCTTCTGAAGACATGTTCACTCGTGGAAAGGGCATATTGTGTTCCTGGATTTCAAGGCATTTGAAAACTTATCAATAATTACAATTCTTAGAATGATTATTAAAGAAAACACATTTCGCCTATAGATTTTAGGATTAGTCAAAATAAAAGTATATATACATATATATGTATATATACACACACACTATACTGTATACTATTAATATATATATATACTTATATGTATGAAATAATTTAGTCTCATTTGAAAATTACAGTTTATTCATTCCTTAAAAACTGTATCCAAATATTGATTTATTATCTTTCACTCAATGTGTATAAATGTCACTGGGGGTGCAGAGTTTCAATGTTTAGTTGGTAAGATGCGGAGCTCGGGAATATGAAAGCATTCGAGCTCTCTCAGGTGATTTTGAGATCACACGTAGCCATCATTCTAGATGGCTCTCAGAGAGAATCATCTACACAGGTGGAGGAATGGCCGCCTTCACAGATGGATGTATTATTGCCAACAATGCTGGTAAGCTTAAGGTCAAATCAATTAAATGTTAGTTCCTTTTGTGGGATGATTTGATTAACTGGTGGTTTTAATATTTAAAAAATTCCAGACTGCCTAACTCATGCATTCAGCACCTTAAAAAAATCAATAAATAATTTACATTTTAGAAAGAGCAATAAAAATGTTTAATATAAAAACATCACAGTCATTGGTCAATAAAATTGCTTGTCTTTTTTAAGTGCTAACTATGAAACATAGAAATAAATATGAATATTATTGTAAATATAAATTAGCCCACTCAGAGGGAGCTTATTTTATATTTGCTAAGGTATTCCTTAATTTACATTATTAAAGACATGCTCTTATTGTTTGAAATGAAAAATTACCCGGTGCCTACTAAAAATGGCAACATCTTCTTTCTTCAGATATATTGTTAGAAATATCTATGTGATAGATTTTATCACCCCCGTTTCATCTGTCAACAGGTAGTTTTAAGTATTTGCTTCTAGGCAGAATCGGTGACAGGCTCTGCTAATTTGATCTCATCCCAACAAGCAGAAAGGCCATGTCAAAACTGCGAAGCTACCGGTATATTTGAGAGTCTCGTAGTTGAACCTGTCTGTTACCTTAACTTATTTCAAAATTTACATTTTATTGGAACTTTAGTCATCATGTTTGCTAATATATTATAACATGTTTCTTAGTGGAGAAAAGAATCATAGTAATTTAATTTTGACACCAAAAGGAGAAATTCTTCATTTCTTTATTACAGAAAATTGTAGTCCTTATTGTTCTTAGAAAGGGAAATAGAAATTAAAATATATTTGCACTCAAAATACAGTGTTATTTACTAAATATACAAAATATCATATACAAAATTAAATATTCATATTTAAGGTGTAGTTAAAGGTATTTATTTTATACTGTCAAAGAGTGAAATAGGAAAGTCTCTAATTTCCCAGAAAAACTTAGGAAAATAACATTCACAATTTTTAGTATCTGAACACACTCCTTGGAATGTATATAAGGTATAGCAACATCTAGCCCCTAGCTTACCATCAAATGTATTAATAAAAACTAAACTTATTTTCTCCATGAATGCTAGGTTAGTAAGAAAACAGAAATTATGACCAGGTTTATTAAGTTTCTCTGAAGTGACCAAAAATTGAGGATGTAGGAAAATAAGCCAAAGGCTTAAAACTGTATTATCTAAGAATAGATTGAATTATTTTTTTATTATAAAAATTTACAGGCTGTTAATAAGAAGTCAAAAACAAAAATTGATAAAGAAAAAATTAACCCAAACCCATATGTATAATGCAGAGGCAATTACTATTAAAGTTTTTTCATTTCTTTATATTTAAGAAGTATGCGTAAGCATTCTTATATAATTCAAAAGTAAGATTTTACTTTCTGCTTTAATATACCTTAACTCTAAATTATAAAAACTGTCATGTCATTCATTTGTTGTATTTTTATTTTTAGTGTTATATAGTATACCAATGAATTATTGAATTGATTTGAATACTTTAATTTGAGACATTTAGGACCCAAACCTTTTACTGTTACAAATAATGGTATGATAAATACCTTTATATGTTTATCATCATTAGACACATTTATATGGGACAAGCATGGCAAAAGTACCAATATTTCTCTGCCACTTAATGTATATAATCACATCTATATTATTACACAATAATATGTATTGCTCCACAAAGCACAATATCTATTACTTTTCATAAAGATTGTGCCAATTGAAACTTATACCCCAGTGTTTTTAAGTTTGGTCTCATCACACCTCAAGAGAATAATGAATTTCAATACATTTTTGTATGCAAAAGTACTATTCCAGTGGATTTTAAAAGCAGCAATTAAACGAGGTCAAAAGGAAGAGCCTGACTTAATCCATGAAAAATATGACTTTACTGTTAATTAACTGACCCCAAAGCTTAGTGATATTTTTCCTGATTAGCTCTTAGACCCTGAACTTTTCCTTGTGCTTATGCAAGTCAGGCTAATAGGGACCATGTAATGGCAATCATTAATCGCATCGGGTATTTCAAATCAGAGGTGCAGTCACTTCCCATTTTTCTTTTTGTTTTTTAAAACTTGTAGTTTTCTGAGAGCTGATGTGCCTGTTATTATCTCTGTGCCCTTGTCATATTTTATAAGAGACATATAAACACAGACACATTTGCCAAAGATAAACTGGGTCAAGGGCATCTTTCTTTGGATTGCCAAGATATGATATACTACAGACAGAGCTTAACCATTTATTATTATATTTGTTGATAACCCTCTCTCTTGCTGCCATTTTTCTTACTATATTGAGCCTGATGTAGAGACTATAGGGCAAAAAACTTTCAACTGAGTGTTGCCCTACCCTGTGGATCTAAAGTGAGGGGTTTAAAGTTCTGTGACATTTAGTGTGGGTAAATGAAACTATTCGATATACCTGGGGAGCCTGCATTATTAGCGTCACCCATGTTGCGTTCTTTGTCTAGAAACAGTCGTCGTTCACCCTTTGCTTTGACGTCCCCGTAGGACTTGACTGGGTGCGTTTGGGGGGCTTCCAGGGTAGGCATTAAGTGAAACTGAGAAAATAGCAGTAATGGATTTGTTATGGTTCTGAAATCTCCTAACAGTCACAGTACGAGGCACCAAACTTCAGGCAGGTATATCCAAGTGCCTACTTGACATCTTTACTTGAATATCTCATCTCAAACAGCATGAACTCTTATCCCTAAACCTACTTCGCCTGCCACTTTATCCATCACCTAGTTGGCAACTATATTCTCTCAAATTTTAGTTCAGTAACATTTTTGTCATCCTTGACTCCTCTCTTCCTCTCATACTGACACCCAACGCATAAAAGAGTTCTGCTTTCAAAATAGTTCTAGAACTCCATTATTTCTCATCACTTCCACTCCTATCCTGATCCAAGGCAGTATCATCCCTTAGCTGAATTATTGTCAGGTGAGACAGATCACATCATTCTGTTCTCAGAACTCTGCAATTCATTGCTCTGTTTCATTCAGAATAAAGAAAAATGCCCCTGCTACCCTGTTCATCTCCTTTATTGCATTGATGATTCTCTTATTCACTTCATTCTGGAGTCATTCTTCCTTCCCTGCTTTATTTCTGCCCCAGGGCCTTTGTATTAGTGGTTCCTTCTGCCTGGAATGCTTTTCCTTCCCATAAACCACCCAACTAAGTTCTCACCTTCTTCAATTTTTTACACAAAAGCCATCATCTTCATGAGACCTAACCTGATTACCCTATTTAAACTGCAACCCTAGCACTTCGGGTCTGTGTCACCCTGCATCACTTCTTCTTCTTCTTCTTTTTTCTTTCTAAAGTACCTGTTACCCTCTAGTCTACTATTTCTATTGTTTGTTTTTTGTCTCCCTCACTAGGAACTAAGCTACGTGAAGGTAAGGATCTTTGCTTGCCTTATTACTGAAAATTCCAAGTCTAGAACAGTGCCTTGCGTGTGAAAAGGAGATGACTAAACATTTGATAAAGGCTCCCAAAAGGCAAACAAAAATCAACTGAACACTCTGAAGTTAAGAATTAATCTTTAAAATTATTATTAGCTTTAATAGTGATATATGAAGATACAGCCGAAAAAGAATGTGTCCCAGCCTTTTCCCCTTCACCTACACTCCCTTGTTTCTCTTAACTGCTCCTCATTATCTCCTTAAGTCGCCATCCCAATTCCTGCCTCTGAACATACTCCGTGACCAGCAGTAACTTCCATCTCAGAAAATGCTCAGCTCCTTGACTTCTGAAAAGCACTGGAAATAGGTATCCAGTTTCTTCCTTTTGAAGCTCTATTCTCGTGGAGTCTGTAACATGCTTTTACCCTGTTTCCAGTCTCCTAAATTGGTTCCTTCCTCTATGCCTAGCTTCTAAATATTGAAAAGCACCAGGACCCTGTCCTGGGCAGTCTTTTTTTCTCTATTTACTTACCATTTGTGCACTTTCAATTCTATCTCTGTGGTTAATATGTGTTCCCAGCCTTGGCTTGAGTACCACAGTCATATATACAATTGCCTACTTGACATTAACATTTAGATGTCTAATAGGTAACTTTAAATTAATAGGGGATTAAAACTGGACTCTTGATGCACTACCCTATTCCTCTTCTGAATTCTATCTTCCCCATCTGAGTAAATGCCACCAACCACTAGCCAGTTGTTCAAACTCAAAAAACAAAAACAAAAACAAGCAAACAAACAAACAAACAAGAAAGCAAACCCTGTAGTCATCTTGATTTCTCTCTCTGACCTCCCCAAACTGAACTATTATGGGACATTTGAGCTTCATCTCCCCAAATCCAAATGCGTGTTGCCAACCCTGCTCACTGAGATGACCTCAAGAGTCTTCTACTTGTTCTCTTTGCTTGCATTCTGGATCTTTATAATTCACTGCCTACACAGCAGGCGCCAAATCAGATCATGATACACCCTTCCTGGACTCTTCAACAGTGCCCCATTGTATCTGGAATAATTCTGAAGTCTTCACTGTGTTCCCTACACCGCACGTGATGCATTTGTCTCTGCTTCTAAATCTCATCTCATACCACTCTCCATTACATTCACTACATTCGAGTCGCCTTGGTCTTCTCTGTTGTACTTTAACCGAATAAATTCTGTCTCGTACCAAGAGACACGTACTTGATGCCCTCTGTCTGGAACACTCTTTGTTGCTTCATCTAAGCTCAACTATACCATTGCAGATAGAAATCTCCCGACCGTTTATTCTAAAGAGTGCTCTTCTTCACATTGTCCTTTTACATTTTTTTCTGTCCCCACACTGCAATTAGAATGTAAGCTACCCCAGAGCAAAGACTTTGGCTTTCTCATTCACTGCTGTATCTACAATCACTTGTACAATATTTGGCACTTAGATGGTGGCAACAGATATTTTTGAATAGATCAGCGGGTAAATAAATAAAACAAAAACTGAATAAATTAGCTACCATAGAATACTTTACTGGTTGAGCATTTATTTGGTTTAAAACTTTACAAAACAGGATAATTTCAGCAGTTGTAAGGTTCTTTTTATACAAACATCTGAGACCTTGGCCACTTATGTATTTCTAAGATAACTGCTAATGCTGGGTTTCTTCTTGGTTTTTGTTTTTATAGATGGAAAAACTAAGATACATATTGATTATCCAACATTCCTGGTGTTCTCTATCCAGGACAATTAAATCTCTATTTAGAATTTTTAATGAAACCCTTGGCTCACCTCCAATCACTAGAACATACTTCCTGAATAGAACTGATTAGCCTGTGTAAGAGAACAAAACAGTGTGCATAAGACTCCATTTCATTGCTTTCTTTTTTCTTTTCTGAAGTTATGTGGTCCTTTGCTCTCAGTATCAGAGAACTATGGTGCTAATATTAACTGAGTCCTTAGAGGATTACAGAATGAAAGTTTTAGAAACAGAGCCAAGGAATAGATTTTCTTTGAGATAGAACTTGTCTATTCTGTCTTCAGACAGAAATCTGGATAGATCACTGCCAATTATAATGATAAAATACTTACATATTTTTTTCAGGGAAGTGAACCCAAATAGTTACACTAAAATTTAAATAACACATTTCATTTCATGAACAAGGAGACCAAAGACTGTATTTATGCTATCAGTGATGATCCCCTTCGTAGTAGAATGAACCCAACAAGAGATATGACAATATCTTAACTTGAACTATTCATTAACTATCTGTAAAGGGGAAGAATAATTAAAATAATCAAAGGCTAACTTCCCCAAAACACTTTAAGGGTGTTCAGAGAGCCTGTCTTTATCAGATGAAAGAATGTAGCTACTCAGAAGTTACTTTTACCAGAGGCTGGAATGAAAGCAAACATTGGTGAGACAGAAAAATTACCACTGAAATGATTGAATAGAAACATGAAAGAAAATATACTCAGCATCCAAGCCTAAACCTAATTGTAAAGAGGAACCAATCCATGAAATGCAATTAAACTTCTAGAGAGATCAAAGCATTCTTCCATAAGGGAGGTGTAAGGGCAAAGAAATAGTTCCCTTATAATTAAGATTTACCAAAATTTAGAGAAAAATCCAGAATACCTTTTAAGATGAAAAAAGGGTAAAACAAACATACAGTTTGGGTTGTTTGTTATGATGGCATGAGCATAAAACAAAAATAAATGCAATTAGCCCAAGATACCCTAGCTGGTAAAATAAATTATCCTGCATTGTAATTAAATGTCATCTAAAAGCATCTTTATAACAATAGTTACTTCCTTTTATAATATTTTTGAAAATTAAATTTTTGAAAATTAAATTAAACACTGAGTGGAAGTGATTCATAATTCTTTATCGTCCTCAAATATAGATGCAGCACTCACAGACAGTTGTGCATTTGTAATGCCGTTCTTTTGAATTGCTTGAAGCACTTGAAAAACAATGAGCTTCACTACCACATATAAGGTAAAACAGAGAAACATGTTTTGTTCATAGGATATATACAGTAATGGCTTCCCCACTGAGTTTTTCTTACCTAAGATCTTAGTTAATCTGAACTTATTTTTTGTTTCAGCTTTTTTTTTTTTCCTAATAGAAAAGAGAGCAGAGGGCAGGTGGAATTATGTTTTGTGATTGTTGCTTTTGCTGCTATTGCTTGTTGCCAAAATAAGCCTAGGACAGCTAAGAGGGGCTAGGAGACCGAAGTCTGATTCTGGTAGGAGAAAAGGCCTGAGGCCTGTGTGAGAGCAGGGCAGATGGTCAGTGCCTTAGCAAGAAGGTGCCATGCATTGTGTTAAGACCACAGCATCTTAGACTGTACATAAAGAAGTTGAAAATACTGACTCAATTATACCTCACAGGTTGGAATACAGTTCCCCAAGGCTCTCAAACAATGAAAAGACTTTGTGTCTGGGACCAGTTAGGATCCTAAGACAGAAGCTGATAGTGTTATGTCATAAAATCAGAAAGGCATAGAGAACATTTCTGTGTGTATGTCAACTGGGTTTCTTATAAGTAGCCTACAGGTAGGTCTTGTTTTGTTATTTAGTCTGACAATCTTTATCTTATAATTGGGTGTGTAAACAACTTACATTGAATGTAATTATTGATATGGTTAAGTTTCTTGTTTTACTACTTATTTCTATTCTTTTCCCTCTTTTACTGAATTCTCTTTGATAAGTTGATCATTTTTTTTATTACCTAGATGTATCCCCTTTATTGGTTTATTAGTTATAATTTATTTATTTTGGTATTTGTTTTATAGGTAATACTATACATTTTTAACTTATCACAGTCTATCTTAAAGTAATATCATAGCTCCTCACATGTAGAATAAGCAACTCACAAGAGCATAAATGCGCTTTGGCCCCTTCTAGCCTTTGTTACTGTCATGTATTCTGCTCATTTCTTGTTATAAGCCTCAAAACACTTTGTGATTTTCTTTGTTTATTTGCTTAAATGGTCAATTACCTTTTTCAAGATTTAAAAGATAAATATATTTATTTCTGTAGTTATATTTCTGGTGTTCATCATTTCATATTTCCACTTTATTTCATTTTCCTTTTTCTGAGGTACTTTATTTATAAAGTGGGTTTCTTGGTGGTGCTTCTCTTCACCTTTGCATGGCTGAAAAATTCTTTATTTTCCCGTTGTTTTTGAAAAAAAGTTTTGCTGTATATGGTATCCTTGGCTTCTTTCTTGTACTTTTTTCTGATGAGAAGCTAATGTCATCCTTACCTGTATTTCTCTTTATGTAATGTGACTTTTTTTCCTGTGACTGCCTTTAAGATTTCTCTTCATCACTGGTTTTGAGTAATTCAAATATTATGTGCCCTGGTGTGATTTTCTTCACGTGTCTTGTACTTGGAGCTCATTGAGCTTCTTGGATCTGTGGGTTAATATCTTTCTTTAAGTTTAGGAAGTTTTCATCTATTATTTCAATTTTTTATTTGCCTTTTCCTCCCCCACACACATACACTTTCTCTCTGAGGACTTCAATTACACATACAGTAGGTTATTTTAAGTTGTCCCATAACCCACCATTGTTAACCTTATTTTTAAAATTCTTTCTCCTCTTTATGATTTATTATGGATAGTTTCTACTGCTTTGTTTTCAAGACCACTAATATTTTTATCTGTAACATTTAATCTGCTCTTAATTACATCCAGTATATTTGGATTTTTTGATAACTTCCATGTCTCTAAAGTTTTTAAGAAACAACTTTATTGAGGTATAATTTAAAAAAATAAAGTTTACATGTTTAAAGCATGCAGCCAATCATTTTTAGTACTTTGTATAGGCATATGTTTTTATTTCAATTGTTTTGATACTTAGGAGTGCAATATCTAGATTACAAGGTAATTCTGTGCTTAATGTTTTAAGAAACTAATAACTTATTTTTTAAAATGACTGCTGGAGACCACATTTCAGCCAGCACTCTGATAGGTTTTCAGGTTCTCCAAATACTCGCCGACATGTATCATAGTCATTCATACGAATGTGAAGTGATATCTCATTATGGCTTTGACTTGCTTTCCCTAACGAGTAATAATGTTGGACATTTTCATGTGCTTATTAGCCCTTTGTGTATCTTTGTTTATCCAAAGTCTTTTCTCCTTTTTTAATTGGGTTATTTATCTTTTTACTATTTTGAGTTGTAAACATTTTTCATATATATTGGATACAAATCTCTTTTTAGATATATGAATTAAAATATTTTCCTCCAAGTCTTTGGCTTAGTCTTTTCAACTTCTACGGGGATATCGTTTGAAGTGCCAAAATTTTTAATTTTGATAAAGCATGTTTTTCAATTTCATCTTTTACTTACTCTGATTTGGTGTTGTATTTCACAAATCTTTGCCTAACTAAGAGCATGATGATTTATTCCTTGTTTTCTTCTAAGAGTTTTATAGTTTTAACACTTACATTTCTGTCTATGATTCATTTTAGATCTATTTTGATTAATTATGTTTTCCCTCTCATTATGAATTATGCTATCCTGATTTTTGTACACCTGGATGCCATTTTTTGACTCGATACCAGACCTTGTGAAGTTTACTTTGTTGCATGCTGGATATTTTTGTATTCTTTTAAATATTTATGAGCTTTGTAATCAAAGTTATAGTTTGTGGCAATTTTTTTTCTTTCTGAGTGAAACATAAAATAATGGTGTCATATACAATTGATTAAATTTTAGATTTAATGAAACATCATAGGTACTTGCTGTGTATATTTATGGGACATACATATATCTGAGCCATACATTTCTGAATAATGAAATACTAGACTTGAGAAATGGAAAATCGTGAAGGACAAATATCCCTCTCAGGCCAGAGATGGGTGTAATAACAATGTGGTATCTTGCTGTATCAGGGACCTCTCATATTCAGTGATAAATTATTACCTCAATATAAAACTTCCAAACACTCACCAAAGTCTCTTCCAAACATGAATATCTTGAGTAGAAAATCAAGTGAATTTGGCATTTTTGTGGACATGAAGAAGAGGTAAAAGAATGAACATGTAGGGGAATATTCCAATGAGATATAGAATTCAGCAGAAACAGGAATATATAACTTGAAATTGCCACGACAACTTCTGCAAATGTGGGAATGTCATTGGATGTACCTAGCTACTTTTATTTAATCTTTGAAGAACAGAATGACATCAACAGATGTCATTTTTGTGCACCTATTGCGTGCAGGTTACTATACAATTTAGATGATGGGGGAAAAAAAAAGCAAATGATATTGCACCAGGCCTCAAATCAATATATTTGTATATATATTTTTATATGTACACACAAGTATATTAAATATAAATATATAAACTATACATAGAAAGATTATCACAAAATATTAAGTAAAGAATTTATAGAGGTTAAATAAAATAAGAACTTTGAATTCAAAATAAGCAAAGGTCATCAACCTGTGATTCAAAAAAGAGAACTGATTACTAAGTGTAGTGTCATTCTAGTAGTGAAAGGCATGCACATTTAAACAATATGGTATCTTTTTTTATCTCAACCAATACGATTAAACACACATCTAAATATAACAAATGTATGAAAAACCTTATACACAGGTGGAAGAATTCTTTAAAAGACTTTTTTTTCCATTACCAATTATCTTTCTCCTTCCTACACTCTCTTCCACATCCACCCACACCCTCAAATCTTAAATAGATTTAATACTTTTAGAAAGACAAATAATAATGACCACTCATTATTAAATTTTACTTTATGGTAAGTTTTAACACATTATTCCTAATCTTTACAAAAATGCTACATGATATGTGACATCATCTAATTATACAACAAGAAACTGAGTTGGTAGAGAATAAATCATATCCTTGAGGACAGATAAATGGGTGAATTAAAATTTGTATTCAGATCTATGGCTCTAAAGCTTATATTCTTTCAATTACATTATTAATATTCACAATTTTTGAGCCAGTAATTTCACTTCTGAGAATTTGTCTTAAAAATAATCTAAATATTTAAAAAGCTATAATCATGTGGATATTTGAAACAACATGGAATATAATAACAATATTGTAAATAATTTACTGGCATTGCAATAGTGTATAGATAAATAATCTGTATATATCTACTTAATGGACTATTAGCCAGAAGTCTTTATAGACATTTGTGATGTAGGGAACTATTTATGACTTAATATTCAAAAAGAGCTCAGTACAAAATATCTATAAACAGTATTTTTGTAAATATACAACAAAGCTTATGAAAATTAGGAGAAATATACACATAACTGATTATAGTTATTGGATTAGGGATTAAATTATTATTATCTTTTTCTCTATTATCTAACATTTTAATATTATTACTTTTGTAATTAATTTTTTAAAGATAAGCATCAGTACAGAGAAACTGACAAGTTCCATAAAAAAGTGTCATTGACTTTGTGACAAGGAAAAGAATGATCACTGCGGTCACAGTCACAAAGGATAGTTTCATTGAGGAGAATTCAGCATGGTCTTAAAAAATGAACGGAATTTAGATAGATAAAATGCTAGTTTTGCCAAATCAGGCCTATGAAGTGATGTCAAACATCAGGCCATTTCTTTAAAAAAAAAGAAAAAAGAAAAGGGGCATGTGTTTAAATATCAAATAATTTACTTGGGACCTTTGCCCTCTCACTGTGATGAAAATAAGGCTGGCGTGGGGGCAGTAGATTAGGCAGTGGGGGAGAAATGATGTCTCAATTCTTTGTCCTAAATGATTTAAATTTTATCACACACCTCTTCAGGCTCTCTGTCCAACCTCTCCTTCTTTTGTCGTCTCCTCTGGGAGATAAGAGCATATAGTATCAAGTGTTCCTAAGAGGGTACAGAAAGGAGGGAAATACTATTAGAACATTCTTCTTTCTGCTGCCTGAATTCAAGTAATAACTTGGTTCTATTAATCTCTACCAGTCATTCTTAGGGGCAGGTTTTCAAAATTTGCTTAGCATCTCTGAACTGAGCAGAAGCTGGGAATGAATTTATTGGGGAGCTATGTGTGCTAAATACTGGTCCATTTCCCAGGGTAATGACCTTACCTGTTAGCAGTAGATCTCAAGATCAAAGCCAAACTTTAGATGGCACACAATTTTACTGAAGTATGCCTTTCTAAATGTATCTATTTATTTGACTACAACAAAAATTTCATTTTTGTTTTCATCTAACGAGATGTGTAATCATTTTGCCTCTTATGTTTATGGATGGAAGAAAGCAATCAAAAGGTGAGGTCTGCTAGGGAGTGGAATTGTCATGAGTGTTTCAATTCACATGGTAATGAAATGTGTAAATAACATTATAATTACTTCTCCCAAATTTTCACTTTCATTGAACAGCAATAGAACAGTATAAATAGCAAGTAGTATTGTTTGTTTTTAAAGCAGTAACCTGACGTCATCTCTATCTTCACCAACATGAGAAGAATTGGAAAGACACAAGAGACCTTCTAACTGCTGGCCTTAAAGCCCTGTGTAGCATTTCCTACTCTCTACGCAGCCTCCCCGCCCACTGAATAAAATAACCATCACCGAATGGCACTTTTCTCTTGCTTAAATTTGGTTTTAAAGTGAAGCGTAACTTTCTGAATAATTATTTTGAGCTTGTAAATGGTGTCTCTCTATAACCAACCAAGCATATAACAAGAAGATGAAGATGAGACTTATTTTCACTTCATTTCACTTCTTTGTAATTGACAAGCTCTCGCTGGGTGTCAACTTTAAAAGATGACAAATCCTAAATCTTAGAAGACCCAATTCAATAGTTCAGCTTTCTAAATTGTTTGCAAATTAATCTACATTTTCAAATGCTTCAGGCATGAAATATAAGATGACATCTATATTACAAAAATATTAATTTCCTTGTCTTTCTCTTTTTACCAAAGACAAAAGGTACATTTAAAATGTTCATTTTGTTAAGAGATTGTGAAAATTAACATATAGTGTGCATTTTAACAGCTTGGCTTTTTATATTTCTTACACTAATTCATTTACCTATTTAAGGATGTAAATTATTCAGTTTGTAAATGCCCTGTGTGTAGACGAGGAAAAATTAAATTTGTGAAGCATTTTCAATACATTGCATTTCTAAATGAAGGCTCATTTGGGTTCAATAAATAAAATAATAATCTGAGCCCTGTTGATTTAAAGGGTGGTCTGAACCCTCTTTTCAAGTAGCCCTTGCGTCAGTTTACCTATGTGTAAACAAACCCTGCGGCACTGTTCCCATACAAGGCCATCGGTAGTCTCATGGCGCTATGCCTGTTCTTAGTCCCTAACGGAACTTGCCAGAGCACTGATGTCAGTGGTCTGATTTCCTGAACCATAGGAAACATAAGATGGACATTGTGGAGGCTTCTGTGCCTGTAAATGAAAGTTCAGATAATTTTTAACTGCATTGATTAAACATATTTTGTGTCTAACAGTTAACTCCAATATCACTATCAAGAGAAATTGATCTAAATTAATTAATGATCATGAGGGAACAGTCTAATCATATTTCTCCTAAAGATACCACATTTCATATAACGCTATTTCCTTAGCACTTTCATACTCCATTAAGGAGGCTAGGAAAATATCATCGTTTCAGGAAATGGCAAGCAGAAGAATGTCCAATTGTTTGAGATGTTAGATCCTCCTTGACTGACTGTCACAATTATTACCATCGAATATTACTGGACATAAAATTAATATAAATTAAATGAATTAATAAAAGCAAGCTACCCATTTATGTAAGCAGGGTCACTACCCACCTGGGACAGGAAACTGTGACCAGCAAAGCTGTTGATTAGGTCACAGTTATCTTCAACAAAGATCTGTTTGTTTAGTAACACTATATAAAAGCATATATTTGTATAGCTAAAAGGGACTTTATAGGCCATCTCATCCAATTTAATTATTTTACAGAAAAAGTGGGGCAGGATAATCAATATAAATCTAAAAGGGGAAAATCGTTAGGAAAATAGGCACTTTAAAAATAGCCATATGTGTGTATATGCACATTTCATCATGTGTATTAGAGAAGAATATGAAGGTGACTTTTCATATTAATAGATTCACGTCTGAGAGCAAGCCTATAGCCCTAACCATCGTGTCCCTACAGTTAAGCCTGGTAGAAAGCTGGCACGAAAGCTTGGCTCTCTGAGTTGCTGATTCGGCTGCTGTCATCAAAGGCAGACAGAATCTTTATCTGATGTAAATCAATGAAGGGAATATAATTTAATGCAAAACTCTGGGGTTGAAGAACAGAGGGAGAAACTGGAGACTCTAATTTTGGGTTTCAAAACAGTTATGCCTGAGTCCTTCTTTGATTTCAATGGTTCTAATATTACCGTTTCACTAATTAAAGTCGAATCTCTTGACTGAACATTCTTCATTAAACTATGTTGAATGTATTTCTAAAATGCTCTATCTCACACTGGCTACACTACACCAATAATTCCTATATCCTGCCATTTGGACACGGTGTCTTGAATGCAGACAGTGTTAGTTACACATGTGGGTTATGATGATTTGTTTCTTCTGCCTTCATGCTCAGTCCATTCATAAATTCCAGCAGTAATATCAATTATTATATTATAATATGGTTATTTATGTAGATTTCTGTCTTCTCCCTTAGATTTTGTGATTCTTGAGGGTATACATTTCTCTTTCTCCATAATGCCAGATAAGCACCACAAATAGGGTAGGTGTCGAAACAAATTTTTTAATGAAAGAATGAATGAATATAAATGCATTTCCAGGATTATCATTCATCCCTCCAATCCACCAGGTATTGTTTTTTCTTTCAGTTGTCATAAAGTTAAGATATGGTTAAGAACATATGTAAATGTATCTAACCTGTTAAGTCATTTTTTCTTACTCTCCCCTCAGACTGTCAGTGTTGGGCTGTATCTTCTTCTTTGAAATACTGGTAGACACAGCAGCCATTCTGCAAAGCAGCTGTATCTGATTCTTTCCTATGTCTAAAAGAACTTCTGGCCTGAGAGAAAAGAAAAAAAGTGAGGTTATCTAAGGAAGCAAAGACACGTATGTCGATTGATGAGGGTTTTTAATTCATGCTGTAGCTTGTCTCCATTGCTCAGATAAATACTTGGTTGTTCGCATTATCACCCCCAAATACCTGTACTTGAAAGATCATTAAAATACCTCATTAAGAGGGTCATTCATAAATTAATACCTACTGGGATGTTCTGTGCTTATGAGAAACTCAGAAAGATTTATTGGATATCTGATGGAGATAAAATAATTGTAGCTTTGCTTTTTCTTCCCCAGTTCTATATTCCCTCCACAGCTCTGATTAATGGTGCTGCTAAATTATTGTTCTTTCAATGATATTGTAGATAATCATGCATCCACTTCAACATGGTTCTATTTGCTCATTCGATGTTCAGAGCTTTGTCACGGTATCTAGATTCTTTCTTTTGGCAGTAGAGACAATCCCTTTGGCTTAGGACAGGGTTGTTAGGCTCTTTCTGCAAAGGGAGAGATAGTAAATATTTTAGCTTTGTGAGCGTATGGTCTCTTGTTACAGCTACCCAATTCTGCCATTGTAGCATGACAATACATTGAAAAATAAATGTGGCTGCGATTCACTAAATATTTACGAAAACAGATGGAAGGTTGAATCTTGGATCATAGGTTGCTGATCCTTTGGTCTTCTCCTCCAATTTCACTTCCAACTGTGTTGTACTAACCTTTCAGGTCTGGGACAAACACCCAGTTATGATTCTAAATCCATGCACTTAAGGCATTTTAATCTCCTATTATAGCTTACGTGAGTGTTTAGCCTTATCTTCTTGTGTGGGGAGTAATGATAATATACTCCTCCACCTCTGTGTAAGGGTAAAATTCCCGTATGTGAAAATTTTCCATCAGTTATGACGTGCTATGTAAAGGTAGTATAGGATGATTTTGGTGATCATTAAATCTGCAAGATTATTCAAAGTTCTTAAACTATTGGTTTTGCAAATGGGACATTTAGCTATAAGGAAAAATCATGCCATTTCTGACAAAATTTTTCAAATATGAGCATATCAAGGTGGACAAAACACATGTTCAATTTGTATTAAGTGGCTACTGGGGACATCTTTGACATGTTAGTATATTAGTGTTGTATCCATTTATCCTTAATCAGTGACTCAAGAAATCCTTATAGTGAGCTGAATTGCAAACAGTGGGTTCTCACTTCTCACACCATTTCTAATTAAGAAATAATTAAATTATTCCAAAATGTCAGGAAATTTGATCTGCTGGTTATGTTAACATAAATAATTATATGATTCTAATCTTACCTTTCTAGTTTGCTCTAGTTTCTCAAAGTCATGAATTTATCTTTAATGTATAAAAATGTATAAAACTGCTTTCTAAAAAAAATCTAGCAGCAGAAGCCAGAAAGAAAATGGAGTACACATTCACTGAGCTGTGAAATGTGAAGATCTATTCAACTCCATTAACTGCAAAATATACATCATCCACTAACATACTGGACAATGAATGACTCTATATGGAGCACTACGTGTCCAAATTGCTGCAGGATGAACACTTTTTTTTTTTAAAAGATGAGCACTTTGGTAAAGGTTAGATGATACCAGTTTACATATTTTTACCAGGAAGGTAAGCAGGGATGAGTTTGTAGTCCTTTCACAGGCTTCCTTCCTTCCAGTTCCAATAAGCCCTATAGGAATTTTATAAAATCCTCTGAGTTAAACACTCATAAACTTTTTTTCAGGGTATAGAAAAATAAAATTATTTGCAAAACTTTTCATTTTTAGAAAAAGTATAAACCATGGGGGCTTTAGAATAATTTTTATTAATTAAGAACCTATCAAATGCCTCTAGTATAAATTTTATGTGAGTAAAAAGAGTTAACAGGAAAAAAATAAGCAGGCTTCCCTATATAGCAAGAAGTTTAAGGTATCATTTTATCAACATGAATTTTAGTAATTTTAAAGAAAAATGACCTATATTTATTTTTTTTATTTTTAAAATGCTTTTCTAATAATTGTAATGATATATCTATATTTAGGAAGCTCTTATAAAGATTAAAAATAACTCCTTTATAAAATATTTCTGGAGATATAATTCATTTTGTATTTTCTACTGCAAGATGGATATTTTCTGAGTTTCCTCAGGGAAAAATACACTAGACTTGAATATATCATCATAATAACCAGCAAACATGCTTATATGCATAATAGATGAGAGTATTAAGGACACAAATAGGTAAACATGGAATTTTTTAACAGATATACAGATTTCTCTGGGTATATATATGAAAACAGGCATTTATACATAGAACAGTAAATAATTCAAAGCATCATAGGCAAAGTAACCCATAAAGAGTAAATAAATATCAGGAATTTAGAAAGATCAATGATATTTTCATCACCTCCAACAAAAAGCCAGCAGTTAACCGTGTTGTGAACCATGTGCTTGGCACCGTTAGGTGTTTTTCATGTACACGTGTTCCTCACAGCCTCCTCTTGAAATAAGTCTTGTTCTGAGTTCCATTTTACAGATGAGGAAACTGAGAACTAGAGAAATTAAGCAATTTGTCCCAATTCACACGTTCATAGAGTGGAATAGTCAACATCTAATCTCAAGCAGCCCAACCTCTGGGCGCGCTCTGAAGTATGAAGCTGTCCGTCCTCCCTCTCAGTAACAAAGTTACCTTCACATATGGGATTTTGAAATCTCGACGCCACACTTTCCCAAGGTTCTCGACTTGTATGATCAGTTTTAAAGAGCTCTGAATATCACATGCTTCATATAACATCTCTAAACCACGCACACAATTTATACTTGTGAAAATTCAGTTAATAAGTGGATATTTTGAGTTATCATAGGATGGTACCCTTATCCAATGACTTGTCACCATTTTTGAGCAGTAGAATTTACACAATTATTTAAATATTTTAATGCATTCTTTCATCCTTAACTGATACTAAATCATGAGAAAGCTAATACTACATCCTGGTTATGAGAAAGACCTCATAAAATTAAAATTAATCAGCCAAAGTTTGAAACCACTAGTCATCTAAAAGCTATGGGTCTTTAGCCTTATTCATATTTTCAATGGACTTGAGCCAATTGATTTTCATTGTAAAAGAAAAGATCAATATTTATGATGACGTGTGAAATCTTGGAAATGTATCATCAAAGGTTGTGCCTAGGAGGTAGGCATAATTTAGGGTTCTATAATGTTAGTACCCTTGAAAACTTCCCCTCCCCCATCCGCATGATACACAGGTTTATTGTTTACTTAGCATGTTTTATTTTCTTGTGCTGGTTTTCAGAAGATATTATGCATTAAAATCTTTAATGTCCTCTATAATACTGCAATACATATTTTTTTCCTTTAAAAATATCTTTATTGTTATTTCCAATTTCCTCATACCTTTCAACTGCTCAAGAACTTCACTCTGGAAAAACAAAAACAAAAACAAAAACAAAAAGCTTTTCCAAAGCCCAGAGAGAATAACATTTCTGCCTACCACTCACCCTTGGTCTACTATCTGCTCTGCCCATCTTCTTTTTTTCTGGCCCCCTGACACTTCCTTGGCACCAGAGGTCCCCCAGGGGACATCTACTCCCATGTACCACCCACACCAGGCTCAGATCAAGTGAACCCAGGGCAACCACAGAAAAGGGGGCTGTCTCATGGATAGATGGTATCCAAGGAGGCCCCTTGTGTCTCCAGAATGCTACAATATTTAACCTCACTTATGTTCATAGACTATTTAAGCCTTAGAAATATTTTTTGTCACTTATGCCAAGTGAATTGTCTTGCCTAAGAGGAGGGTCTATAATATAAGGCACGGCCACTTAGTCACTGAAATTCTCTCACCCAGTTTAAATTTAGGAAGGAATAAAGAATGATTAGTCAAAAATAGACAAAGGTATGTATGTTACTTGTCTCGAAGGAAATTTTCAGTTTCTATAATTATGATCTAATATTTGAATACTAGAAATTCAAAGGTGTTTTTATGTAACAAAAACCAAGTCATTTCAAATGTTTTAGACAAAACCTAGTAACAATATATTTTAGAAAGCAACAATAATAAAAAGCATTTTATTATGAAATAAGAAGAAAATGTAAAAGTGTGAAAAGTAGTTATTTGTTGGTGTGTTTTTTCCCTTCTTTCCCACTTTTCCTTATTTTCAAATATTCCTATAATAATGTGAGAGCAATTATACTGTAATTTGGATTCAGACATTTGGTGAGAATAATTGGGCACAATCTCCTTGTGTTTAACCCACAAATAGATCTTTGTTTTAGAAATCTTTACATCTAAGTATTTCAGGTGGTAAAGATGTTATATTTGCAATGTTCTGAATTTAAAACTACTTACCAGGTATAACTAATTTGAAATAAATTTAACAAAATGGAATGGAAACCATACATTTATTTCATATTTATTTTATTAACACTTTCCACAATGCCATTCAGCTTTGGAAACAAGTTTATATGGAATTTCAGTGTAGCATCTGACTAGAAAAATAAGGCAGCTTGAATTTGATGGCTTTCTCTTCACCCATTCTTTGAGTTATAATTCCTATGTGTTTTAATCAATCTGCTTAATGGCACCAATCATTTTTGTGGGGTCAGGGTTTTGCCATAACATAGATTAGTAAGGTGTAATAATTTTTCTTTGTTAGTGCAGCATAACTAATTAAGTACTTCCTTTTAATGTTTGATTGAATTTGGTAAAAACCATAGTTCAAACAAATGAAGGTGTGTCACCGACCTCAAATGGGACCTGGGTTTAAGGAAATCATTTGATGAAGCAACTGAATTACTTCTTTTCCTCGCCCTATTTTACCATATGAAATATCTCGAGCTGGCTTTAAATAATGAAATTGCATCTGCTAGATGCTTATCGAATTGTAGACTTTCTAGCTCTGATGCAAAATTTGAAGGCAAAGCAGAATTGTCTTTGTATATATTGTATGTATATAATTTCTGTAGAAATTTTATAGATTTTTCTTTCAAAATGTTAGTAAATCAGCACAACTGCTTGTTAGGTTTCCGTTTATCATAGTGTCACTTTATTTTAGTGTTGTCGTATGAATAATAGGCAATCAGGATTGAAAGTTTTTCAAAATTGCAGTCCTCTAGGTATCACAATTAAATTAATTACAAATCCAGAATAAACAGTTCTTAATCACATAAAATAGTTCTGCCACATTATACACACTTTTGTAATGATGTAAATTGAAAGCCAATGGAATATTTTTTTAAATAAATAAAGCCGCATGTTCACAAAGCTCCAGCTAACCCCTCATTAATAAACAGATGCACTGAAAACAATGCACCACAAACATCTGCTCTTGCTAAAAATGACATCTTATTCTTCAATTTTAATATTAACAATTTGACAATCTAAACAGTACTTTTTTCCTAATTTTAAACGAACAATTAACAGCTAAACAGTTCTTAAGTACTTTATTCATGGGCAAACCAGCTTGATAAAATGGGCTGTTTTTAGGAGAGGTCCAAAGAGAGAGGGGCAGTCACTGTGTCTTAGTCTGTTTGGGTTGCTGCAACAGGATACCATAGGCTGAGGGGGTTACATACAATAGAAATCTATTTCTCACAATTCTGGAGTCTGGGAAGTCCAAGATCAAGGGGCTGGTAGATTTGGTATCTGCTGGGAGTCCACTTCCTGGTTCATAGATGGTTGTTTTTTGCCTGTGATCTCACATGGCAAGTGTGAAGTTCTCCAAGACCTCGTTTATAAGGGCACAAATCCCATGGTGAGGGCTCCACTCTCATGAGCTGATCACCTCTCAAAGGCCCCACCTCCAAATACTAGCACATTGGGGATTACGTTTCAACACACGAATTTAGGGGCAGGGCACAAATATTCAGTCTATAGCCCAGGAGGTGGTAGACCTCACAAGCAGTCAGGAAGAATTATGTGAAGGTCCAGGTCCTACGGTGCTAGAGTTATAATCAATACGTAGAATGAGACACAGTGCTCATTACTTTGGGCCCCACATTCTGTGGCAGGCAGGGAGAGTGATGAAAGTAGTGTGTTAGGGGAGAGAGAGAGAGAGATAAAGGGAGCACTCTTAAGAACAATAAAGCTATTAATTGCCTCATTATTGCTAAGCAAAAGAAGCGGGACTGCCTTCACATGTGCCCAGGGTCAAATGAGAGCTAAGGAGTGGTAGAGATTGAACTCGGTTCCAGTTTTCCCAAGACTGTGGCTTCTGCTAAAAGCTACTACCTTAAGGCAAGGGCCTGAGACCATGCCTTGGCTAACATCCTGTGATTCAGCCTAATTTTCATTCTCTGACCATAGAAAATTTCCTTCAAAACAAGGTTTTCTTTGCATCTATTCTGTAAAAATATTTAGGGCTACCCTTTGTTCTCTTTCATTCAATTGTCCCAGTGCAAGTCAACTTTCCCTGGGGACATTCAGGACTAGTTCTGGGAAGTACAGTCTTCTTGGTTTTCTTATAGGTTTTAATAAAGAAGCCTGGATTTTGTTGTCTGTTTTATTAAGTCAGATAACCCTCAAGATTGAAGTGCTTATCATGTGTCACAACCTGGACAATTACCTGTGAATCTTAATAAAAAATATTCTGCGAATGGAGATGCTGCTCTGGAATTGAACCCTGTACACCCTGGAGTCTGAGCTGGAACTGTTGGGGGAACAGGAGTGCTCAGTTCGGATGTATTTGGGCATGTTCCTAAAATTCAGGCTTTTGGGGAAGTGACTGAAGATTTAGTTGAGAACGGCAAAAGTCATGTTTTAGAGTGAGAAATCCATTCTGTATAATGTAACATGTCATGTTAAACAGCTATGAATATTACAAAGTATAAGGAATATATAATTAACCCCAGATATAGACCTTTAATTTACCTCACTGCTGGAATAAACAAAATGATCATGTCTGAGACAGTCTAGTCTGAATTCTCCTCATGAGGATTACATTTATTTACTCTTCATTTATTCATTTAAGCACATATGTATAAAACAAATGCATAGCTACTGCCCTAGCAACTGAGGCTACTCCATTCCCTACTGCTAAGAGTCTAATTCTCTAGTAGATCCACTCTACTTGGGGCTCAGTGCCACATTAAATACAGGGTTATCATGAAAACTCATGAACACAAGGTAGCTCAAGCCATTTAAATGCCTTGGGGAGTCAGGAAAGACTTTGTAGAGCAAGTCCAATAGACATCAAGACATGAAGAGCAAAAGTTAGATGGGGAAAGATGAAGTAAAAGTGTTCCTGGTAGAAAAAATATTGCCTGCAAATTTCCTATTTCCATAAATTCCAAGGCTGTTGCTAGGAATTTATGCCAAGTACAAAATTAAGATTTTATCAGTATTTTTAAAGAGATTTTATTGCTACGTACCAAAAGACTTTGTTTCCTTCCATTAAACTGTGCTATATAGCACTGCCTTTCTTTTTTTAGTTTTTATTTTTCTTCGCAATAGCAGGTGCTATGCACCCATCTCCTTTCCCCCTTCCCAGCTCTTATGCCTGCCTGAGTGTTTAGTGTTCGCTGCTGGGGTCTCTATGAAGAAATGAAGAGTGAATGAAAGAATAACAGCCATATTCTTTCTCTTGGTCTTGGTTAAGGCAGACAATGTCTCAAACGTTGGGAGAAAATTTATCAATATCTCAGCAGTATTTTTAGGGGCAAACGGATGATTTTAGAGTAGAAAACAAAATGAAACTGGCATTAGCCTGTGAATAGCTTTGACTAGAGAACAGTTGGTTCAAAAACTTGAATAAACTTTTCTACAATTTTTTTGTGGGGTTTTTTTTTTCATTTTTTATTGATTGATTTTTAAGAGACAAAGGAGAGAGAAAGAACACTGCAATTTTTTTCTTAACTAAGAATGCACAAGAATCTTGCAGAAAACTTAGTGATATTACACATGCCCCAAGGGCCATCCGATAGCTAATCTTGGAAACTTAAAAGTGATTGCACAGTCTTGGTTAAGAACCATTGGCTTAAAATGGATGACTGACCATTGCAGGTTCAGTGGCACTATTCAAATTCAGTTAAAGAAATACCATTTCTTTTTCAAAGCCCATAATTACACTAAAAACAATTAAATTGATTATTATAATTATCTGCTTACAGGTATTTCATATAACTTTATTTGTGTTTTGTCTGTTATTTCCTGAGAGTTGTTTGTTGATTTCTTAATCCTCTGTTTTAGAATGGTGGATTTTTTGTGGTTTATGTAAAAGGTATTATTTATTTATTCAATGTTATTATCAAAAATGTATGTGACGGTGTAAGTACCAGCCTACTACAATCTTTAGAATTCTATATTCCCCTAGGAGAAATAGTCAAGAGAGCCAGCAGTCATTATATTACAACTTATTGACAAAAGATGCATACAAAGTATATTCTCGAGGAAAGCTATACCTGGGAATTAAATTCAGTAACTAAGGTGGGCATCTTGGGAAAACTTCCCAAGGATGAAGGATACAAAAGAGTTAGAAGGAGAAAGATATTCTACCCCAAGGGAACAGTATGCAGTTTGGTTCAGAGGAGTGAAAGGGCCTAAGAAGAGCATTTGAGAAACTCAGAATAACTTGTAAATATCTGGAGTGAAGTGTGAGCACTGGAATGGTAGACCAGAGGCCTAGGTAGATCCACATAAAGAGAAACTTTCCTGGAGGTACGTTAGAATTTTCTCCATAAAGATACAAATAGCTATTAAAGAATTTTAAATAATATTAAAAGATTTATGTGCTAGAACAGTAACTCAGGCATTAAGCAATATAAAGGTTAGATTAGGAGCAGGTTTGGGCACATTGATAGTGTCTCTGTTGAGTTTTGTTGCTGTCATAGGTGCTATATACAAAGTTGAACAAGAGCTAGTCAATGACCATTGGTATATTAATTATTTACTAACTTCTTTATTTATTTCCTGCCTTTTTACCAAAATGGATTTCAAACAGGACTGATCCGATGTTGCTCGGTACATCATCAGGATTGGAGAGGGATAACAGGTAACATTTGCATATAAGTACCTAGATTATACAGGAATAGATACCAAATATAGGTGAGTTATTTAATTATTCTAAGAGAGTACAGGCAGGGTTAATTTCAACTGAAGTGATTAGGAAATGCATCAAGGAATCTAAGCCAAGGAAGATAGTTCTTTTTGGAAAGCGAGCCACTACTTCAAGGCTGTCCAAATATCCTCAACTCATTCTAAGTAAAAATTATTCAGTACCTGGAAAAAAGAAAGAAATTAAAGTGGAACTTATTATCAGTCAGAAAAAAAAGAGAAAAATATTCTGGTCTATTAAGGGTATTATTCCATAATGAAATAACAAATTTTTAGATGTTTCCAAAAAGGAGATTTCATTTTCCACGTTCTCCAAATCATTTCTCAGTAAAGAAAGTATTCTTTCTGAGAGCTTCTTCATTTATGCTTAGTTATATTCCCTCTTTCTGAAGATTTGTTGTCCTAAATATCATCTCAATGACCTATTGACAAATACCAGAAATTTTGCCACAAAACTCAAAGTTCTTCTGTGTTTTATAAAGTTAGGAATTTCACCCATTCAGCTGCTACATTCAAAGAGACTAGTGATATAAAGAATAATAACACAGACAGACTGAAAAAAGGAAATATAAACAAAGACTCAACCTCATCAGATTTTTTTCTTTTACTGACATTGCATTTTGACTAGTTCTGACTTCTTTAAAAAGGGTATAGATGATTACGAATTAAAGATTCCTGTGTGATCTTCTAACACAGTCTTTAAACTTTGGCTAGATGTGATTACCAAGGGAAAGAGCAAACTTTGATTGAAAAATGCTTCTATTGTGAAGCCTTTGAATAAAATGGTGAATACCACTAACTGATGCTTTTTGCCTAGAAACATCTGTATGGTGGATGTGTTTCAATAGGCAGATTAAGAGACGGAAATGTAAACATCTTTAATTCAACTACAAAGACCACTTTGTATATCCCTTTCTAGAACCAGAAGTTTAAGTAAACTTCTTAAAGTCAATATGTATTTGTGTAGTCCATAGTCAGCAAAAAAAAAAAAAAAAAAAATTCTATCGGTTAAAAACAATTCAAATTCTAAAGTAGGAGTTAGAAGGACAGCTATCCAAATCAAAAGGAAATCAGATAAATTAGATTTTGAAATGACCATAGAAACATTACACAAAGAGGATAAATGGAAACATCAAGAAAATCAAAATAGAGGAATCATTGTAGAATTTGTTTTATTTCTCCTAAATCAGAGCTTATTCCCAATCACTCTTGAACTCTCTATAGGTTTCTATTTTTCTTAGTATCTCTGTAGGAGTGTGCACTGAATCCATGTGACTGCACTCAAGAATACTATTAAGATTAATTTGGTATTGTTAGCCTCCCTTTATATCTGAGACAATGCACACTCTGCCCGAACATTTTCTGCTTGTACATACAGATATTGGAGTTTTGTCTTAGTCCGTTAGGACTGCTCTAACAAAACACTATAAACTACATGGCTTATAAATAGCAGAAATTTAATTCTCATAGTTCTGAGATCTAAGGTCAAGGTGCAGGTAATTTCAGAGTCTGGTGAAAGCCCCCTTCCAGGTACATAGAGGTCCATCTTCTCGCTGTCCTCATATTGGGCAGTTCCGTGGGTCTTTTTTATAGGGGCACTGATCCAATTCATGAGACCTCTACTCTCATGCCCTAAATCACTGAGAAAATACTTTGTGAAACATCATAAGAAATTATTCCTTTTATGTATAATAAGGAAAAAAACACCATTTTCAACCTTTTAGTTTCTTTTACCTGTTTTGGAAAAGAAAATTTTTTAAGCATTCAGAAAAGTAAATCATCTGGCTTCCCAAATGGACATAATTTTCCTGTACTTTAAATTTTATGCTTGCAGAGAACACAATCAATAAATTATTGCTACCTGGGAAACATTTACTTTTAACTCCTAGAGTTATCAGAATGGTTATTTTTTTATTCCACATTATTTGACAGCTGAAATTAAACAAATCCTCTTCAGCTACAAGGCTAATAGAAGGTTTACTACGTGTGTCATTAGCACCATCCATATAAGGTAACAGAAAACGCGAGGTGTGGATTTTTAAAATATGATAAAATGAGAATACTGTTAGATCCACAGGAAGGTGCGACTTCAGGCCTGGAATATTCTTATTAGAATGAAAGTACCTCTGTTTTATTTTACTGGAATAATCAGCATTTTTGGTTTTGAGTTGACATGTTTCAAATTATTATATCAAGTCAAAAATATATACCTCAGTTGAAATATGTTTTAACTATCATGTCATTTTAATGTAATATATGGCATAAAAGATTGCTTCGTAATAGGCTGCTAAACATTTTTATGTTAAAAAATATCATGGTTTGAATACAGAAACATTATTTAGTTATATTATTTTAGCTTTTAACATTTTTGCAACATCTTTTTTATACTTGAATAGAACACTTTTAGGAAAAGTATAAATGCACATAAAAATTGCTTTAAATATTTATAATATATGTATATGAGGGGAGATCCAAAAAAACAGAATTTATTTATAAAAATTGTGTTATTTATTCCTGCATGTTTAAAGTTCAGTCACTTTCAGAGTACTCTCCATTTGATGCAATACACCTATCGAGACATTTTTTCCACTGCTCAAAACAGTTTTTGAACTCATCAATTTTGATACTTTTTAGTTGCTTCTGCCTTTTTTTTGGTTTCACCTCTTCCACATTGGTAAATCATTTCCCTTTGAGGCCTTTTTTCCCCTGGGGAAACAAAAAAAGAGTTCCCTGGGGTCATGTCAGATGAATAGGGAGGGTGGGGCACAGGGGTCACGCTGTTTTGGTCAAAAACTGCTGAACGCATGGGCAGGTGCGCTGGTAAATCACCCATCACGGAACGGGCAAACACATTGAAAGAGTCTTCAAAAAAATTCACTGGAGCCAAATACAGCCTCTCACAACAACGCCAACTGGCACACTGATGCAGATGGGTTTCTAGAATGCTCACCTAGAGGGAGAAGCCTGTACTACAAGAGCCCCACCCTCCAGAAGATAATTCTGTTTTCCTTTTTTGGTCCCACCCCCCGGCCAATTTTTAATGAGCATATGTTATAATCACAATACCTATATTATATATTATTAGGGCAGTTTATAATCTTGACATTACCTTTTTTCTACTTAGCAGTTATATAACTTCTTTCATTCAGTTACTCTAGGAGTGCCATGCAAAGGATCGTGCAGCCCACCTACAGCCAGGAGAAGGACAGAGACTCATCATTCTCTCTTTAAAACATGCAACCTTACGTCCCAGGAGACACTGAATTTCACTTGAGTTGTGTGATTTCCTAAGGCATATTATTTTCATTTCTAACCTTCTTTACGCCAGTAGTAGTTACTGTAATTTTATAACATAATTAAATACATAAAATAAATACAAGCATGCAAAGAGAGTTTTTTGTAAGAAAATCAAAATGATGAACAGTAAACTGAATAAAGACGAATTGCTTTTTAAAAAACTAATTGCTGTGCATTTAGGTGTGGATGAGACAACTATAAAACATTAGAAACAAAATTTGTAAGAATCTAGAATAGAAATTCACTTATATTCCTTTACAAATGTTTTTGCACCACTTATACTGAAACTCAAGATTGTGAAAAATACAATATGGATATGGTTTATGCAAGAAAATTCTATGGAACTTCAATCAATAGATCCATCATCAAAGGAAATGTTTTCACTATAAGGTAAAATAAAATACATAAAATGGTAAATGATTCTATATTTATGTATTTTATTTTATTGTTGTTCTATTATAGTTGTCTCAATTTTCTCCCATTACTATCCACTGCCCCACTCCCCTCCCCCAGCCCACCCCACTCCTGGCTCCCACAGTCAATCCCCACCCCATTATCTTTGTCCATGGGTCATTTATACTTGTTCTTTAACTAGGCCCTTCCTCTTCTTTCCTCCTTATGCCCCTCCCCCTGCCCCTCTGGTCCCTGTCCGTCTGTTGCTTGTTTCCATGCCTCTGACTCTTTTTTGCTCATTTGTTTTGTTCATTAAGTTCCTCTTGTAGGTGAGATCATATGGTATTTATCTTTCACCAATTCACTTATTTTACTTAGCATAATGCTTTCCAGTTCCAGCCATGCAGCGGTGAAAGGCAGGAGTTTCTCCTTTCTTTTGCTCTGTAGTATTCCACTGTGTAAATGTACAACAATTTTTTGATCCACTCATTTGCTGATGGGCACTTAGGCTGTTTCCAGCACTTGCTATTATAAATAACACTGCTATGAACATTGGGGTGCATAGGTTCTTCTGAATTGGTGTTTCAGGATTCTTAGGGTATAATCCCAGCAGTGAGATCACTGGATCAAAAGGCAGTTCCATTTTTAGTGTTTGAGGAAATTCCACACTGTTTTTCACAGTGGCTGCACCAGTCTGCAGTCCCACCACAGTGCACCAGGGGCCCCTTTTCTCCACATCTTCACCAGCACTTGTTGTTTGTTGATTTGTTAATGCTGACCATTCTCCCTGGCGTGAAGTAGTGTCTCATTGTGGTTTTAATTTGCATCTCTCTGATGGCTAGTGATGCTGAGCATCTTTTCCTGTGTCTATGGGCCATCTGTTTGTCCTACTTGGAGAAGTGTCTATTCAGATCTTTTGCCCATTTTTTAATTGGATCGCTTGTCTTCCTAGCATTGAGTCATATGAGTTCTTTATATATTTTGTAGATCAAACCCTTGTCCGAAGTATTGTTGGCAAATATATTTTTTCATACAGCTGCTTCCCTTTTCATTTTGATGATGGTTTCTTTAGCCAATCAGGAGCTTTTTAATTTGATGTACTCCCATTTGTTTATTCTTTCTTTTTTTTTTCCCTTGCCCTAGAAGAATGTATCAGTGAAAACATTGTTATGTGAGATATCTGAAATTTTACTATGTTGTCCTCTAGGACTTTTATGGTGTTGTGGTTTATGTTTAAGTTTTTTATCCATTTCGAGTTTATTCTGGTGTATGGTTTAAGTTGGTCATCTAGTTTCTTTTTTTTTTTTTTGTATGTACCATTCCAGATCACCAAGCACCTTTTGCTGAAGAGGCTATTTTTACTCTGCTTTGTGCTTCTGCCTCCTTTGTTGAATATTAATTGACCATAGAGACTTGGATTTATTTCTGAGCTCTCTATTCTGTTCTATTGATTTATGTGTCTGTTCTCATGCCAGTACCAGACTGTTTGATTACGGTTGCCTTGTAGTATAGTTTGATATCAAGTATTGTGATTCCCTCCTACTTTTTTCTTCTTTTTCAAGATTGCTAAGGTTATATTTATGTGTTAAATTTTAAATTAGAGATCTTATGCATGTATATCTCTAATGTTTTTAGTGATTCCTCTCCAAAAATGTTTTCCCTTAATCGACCAATTTTTGGCCCCAACTGCGTTTTGTAAGAAGGCTTCTGGTGCATGTAGTCAAATACTCAGGTGTTGGAATCTGGCTGCCTGGGTCCCAATACAAGCTCCAACATTTGATACATGTAGGACTTGACCAAGTTATTCAACCTCCTCCAAGTAGATTCAAAGACTCCTTCGAGTCTTAGTTTCTTCATCTGCTGAAGGGGAATAATAGTTAATGAACCTTGTAGAGTTGGGTTAGAATGACAGGATCCTCACTGAGCAAACACTTGGAACAGTGCCCAGCAATCATAGGTACTCAATAAATGCCAGCCGGTATATAATGAAATATGGGTAAGACTGTAAATATGGATTTTCTGCTATTCAACATTTAGAATTTCTTCTTACAACTCCCAGATGTTTAAAAAAATAAATAAAGGGCTCTATATAAAAAGAAAATTTAATATAATTTTAGTGTTATTAGTATTCAGACTATGAGATGTTGAACTTTCATGCTTTTAAAATTAATAACATAAAATATAAAAAATACAGTCTGTGAATAAGACATGTTCTAAACAATATGCTGTGTTCTGTTTCAAAATTCATAATATGTAAAAAAATTCTAAGATATATATCACTGATTATTTACATGAACTGGTGGCACAATAAAGCTGAAATTGGGGAAAAATTGTAAAATCCACTTTTATTATGAGTATCGCTGATGTTAACAAAACCTCAAGGGCGACTGAAGTCATAAAACTATATCCTATATCTTATTGTATATCCTTTTTTATTTAAAATAAGCTTATTTTAGTATACACAGGGTTCATTCTTTTTTCAGAAACAATATGAGATGATAAGCCCTTAAATTCTACAGTGTATGACTTACTGTAGAGAACAACTTTCAAAAAGTATAGGTCATTATTTAAGGCACTCAATGTGCCCATTTACAAAATGGTTCTCATTTATAAAATGTATGGTTAGCTATAACCACCCCTTTTATAAAAATTTCAAATGTCGGTGAAACATTGCCTTTTTTAAGATTAACCAATAGTTTTTGCATGATTCGGGGGGCAGTTCTTATACTTCTGACCTTGTTTTAGATATGGCCGAGGAAGAGTTTTTACACATAGGCATCGGAAGAAAAACCAAGTCCTAGAAATTAGCAGAGAGAGTTTCCTGGATTTTAAACTTAGCATTTCTTTATAGATTATGTCAAATGATTTTTTATTATTTTAGCAAAAAGAAGCCTGTAATTCTACCACTTTTCGAATTTGTGCAGTTTGAGATGAAGATGAGAGTCATCTCTATTGTGTTTGGTAATGTGATTTGTTCTTATTAGTCCTTACTCCATATATGCTAATGCAGTTTTTCTTGTTGATACCATCCTGCTGGATGTGGTAGGGAAACAATATATTCCTTATGTAAAATGAGATAATTCTAAATATAAGCCATCTATGGATTCCTAGAAATAAAAGTCCTATAATCAGTTAGCCCAGTATTTAGTAAAATTCCTTATAGCACTAATTCTAATAACTAGCTTAGTACTAAAATGTCATAAAAGAATAGTTTTATAATAGTTTTCTGGAAAGAGAAAAGCCAACTTTACTCTAGCTTATCTGAATTTTTCACCTTGCACAATGTTGATTAAATAATATAAACTTCAACAAATAATGCTTTTCATCTCTGGAGTAATATCAAACAGTTGCAAAAATATGGTATTTTTATCCTCCTTATTCTCTTTTCTCTAAGCACAATAGAGACACAGAGAAAAGATAGTTTGGTAATACTAAATTATTTTCTCTAAGTAAATATCAAGATTATTCAACTCAATAGACTCATTTTCTTTGCAAAATTAATAATAACTATGATAATAAGCTTGAAGAATAGCATAGACCCTTTCTTCTCTATGAGTTCTATTAAACTGGGAAAAATACAAGGCATCCTTATCCATCATTTCTGATTATATGATTTGAAATGCTGGTTTTAAAAAGGGTGAAATTATAAAGAAACTTTGCATATTATTGATTTAGAAACAGTACATATAAATCGAAAAACTATTCTATAGGCTTTGAAATATAAAGCTATTTCAATTTTTTAAAACAAAATTAAGTTAGGAAATTCTTCTCTAGGAATACCAATTTCATGTGTACACATGTACCCCATTGTCAACTCCACACGTTGGGCCAGCTGCATTTCCTCCTATGATATCAGAGGAAAGCTCACTGTACCTCATCAAATTGGGTTGGGAAGCCCAGTTTCAGACACCATCACCGCTACCAATATCAGATCTTATAGTTGAACAATGCTTTCTCATTTTAAAAGTTCACCTAGAGTGAACACATGTCTCAGTTTTCCCAAGGTAATCCTGGTTTACATATATTGCCCCAGTATAATTATCAGTGCCCCCAAAATTGCCCTGGTTTAGATGACAAAAATATATATTCCCCCACCTTTAACCAGCATTAACTTATATGGCCATTCTCTAAACCCCAAGAACCTGTCAGAAAATTAGAATGGTTCTTGTATAACAGATGAGAAAACTGAGGTCTTCAGGTTTTTGTCAGTAACTGAAACTTAACTAGATTTTCTGGCTTCTTTTTTGAGACTCCTTACTACCAACCAAGTTCAAAGAGCTGAGTCCCGACTGCATTTAGAACTGCCTGAACTCAGGCAGAAATGCCACTCTCCTGACATCTCATAGTAGATTCAAAATACATTTATGCTTTATGGAGTATGGATTAAAGATAGTCTCAGGATTCTCTTCATTCTTCTTAATGCGTGTGTGTGTGTGTGTGTGTGTGTGTGTGTGAGAGAGAGAGAGAGAGAGAGAGAGAGAGAGAGAGAGAGAGAGAGAATCTCAGTCACATTCCTTTTTAAGGGTCAAAGAGAATCTGCTCACAGCACCCAGTTCCCAGTCTTCTGATGGGGCCACACCTGAAATGACTCTCCATGACCCAGTTTCACAGTGCCACAGGACAGACCCGGAATGCCCGCCTCCCCCGGAGGCCACCCTGACTGCTGAACTCCTAGGTGCCTGGTTTCTGGATCTAGCTGGTAGGAACTATATCAAACCTGTCTCTATCTCTAGCTGATGACAGGTATTTCAGACAGGAAATTTTAAGTACAGATCATGGTCACAGAGTGGCTTTTCTGAGTGCAGAATCTTGTCTAGCATAGGCTGTATAGGTACAGAATCTTGCCTTTCTCCAAATTTTATTTTTTTCCCTCTGTCTTAGATATGAGTGTTTACTAACATGGTTTAAACAATTGTAGGATAAAAGCAAATGGTAAGCAATAATTTAGGTATTTTGAATTTGCCTAAGGAAAGATATTTTTAGAAATTCACTGAATTTTAGTCGATGTTATTTCACAATTAAAAACAATTTCAATAGCACAGCTTAAAAGAAGAAAGAGTACAAAAATAATTTATTATGAAACAAGTAGATGCATTTAAAAAGAAAAAAGCATTTAATTACATCTTAGTATATTTGCAGTGATTCATGATGGCTATTTACATCAAATGATTTTTTAAATATTAAATATTAAATCCATTTAAATGCAATAAGTTGTATGGAGAATTTTCATCTTTATTTCAGAGTCATGCTACTTTAAAATTCGTCATTAGAGTTAATAAGAAATTATATTGGAACTACTCTGTACATTTAAATGAAGCATAAATCAATTATTGAAGCAAGGAATTTTTTCATCATTGTAATGATTATCAGAATAAATTTAGTTCTTCAATGCTGCCTAATGATATCTTCAATAAAAAATATTGCATAGACTTAATTTTTACTAGGAACTCCTTAAATGTGCTTATAATGTCTTTTTTTCAGTCAGAAATATTTTAGAGAATTCTCATGCAGTATTGGAATGCTCCAAATGCCAGATTCAGTTATCCTCAATACCCTGGAAACCAGAATTAGATTCAGAATCAATATACTGTACTATCCACTTAACATCTAGTACACCAAACAGTAACAACAGTTATGAAAGAGTAACAGACTCAAAAAGGTTAAGCTAGTAAAACCAATCAATACAACAAGTAGTATTATAGAAAGGGAATTTTGTACGTCTGTGACTCCCTCAGGTGTGACCTACAGAAGCAAGTTTGCCTTTAGAAGAATATGCTTTGGAATTTCTTTTGGTATTCACATGACAATTCCTGTAGTTAGGCGTGATGTGTGAATACCTGTTTGCACCACCCTGTGCTTTGAACTTCTCACCTTTGTGGGGAACAAAATCTAAAATCACTGTTTCGCTACCTGCTGATTACATCCTGGTATGAGTTAACAGAATTAGATAATAATCATTAATAGTGTTACCATTATTAAGTGTATACTGTATGCCTGGAATTTGGGAAGCACTTAATACACATTATCTCACTCAGTCGTCACAGCACCCTTCCTCATTTTCCTGATGAGGAAGCAACACAGAAAGGAAATGTAATTTAGCCAGGGTTACACTGCCGGTAGGTGGCCAAGTTGGTTCAGTCCACCTTATGGCAAAGACCACCCCAGTAACCATCCACAAGTGTGCTACAGTGTGGTCTGCAGTGTTGTCAGGGACTCAAGCATCTCTGAATCAACAGAAAATAAACTAGTGATATTTGTTATTACCCCCTATACATATACAAGTGCACTATTCAGATTAACCTATAAAAGCCTGACCCTAAAAATTTCCTAACATTAATCTACACATAAAGAATGTTAAGTACACACAGACAGAAACAAAAAGAGTTTGTCAAATGCCTTCACAAATTCTGTGATTTCTAGTCCAGGTGCTATCAGGCAATACAAGTGCTCCTGGTAGAGCTGGCCATCAGAGTGTGACATGTGACTCATCCACTGTACCTCCTGCAGATCTGCATTCCCTCCCTCAGAGACTGATGTGATGCCTTCCAGTGTTGTCTCCATACCTTGATACAGCTGATCACTCATGAAGTTACAATAGCTGACATGTTAATACTTGAAAACAGAGAGATCAATGATGATGATGATAACAATGCTGACAATAGATGATTGATAAATAGATGGTGTATGATTAGATAGATAAGTAGATAGATGTAGATAAATGCAAGAAAGAATGGAAGAAAAAAGGGGGGACAGAGAGAGGGAGGAAGGAAGGAAGGAAGGTAGATAGATAGAGACAGTTTAATTTGTTACTTCAAAATAAAACTTTCATGTAGATATACTTTTTCTTTTCATTTTTAAAGAGCAATCTTTTTTATTAAATTTATTGGAGTGATATTGGTTAATAAGATTATGTAGGTTTTGAGTGTACAGTTCTTTTCTTTTTTCTTCCTTTTTTGGTTTTGGTATATTTTATTGATTATGGCATTACAGTTGTCCCATTTTTTTTCCTCCCCTTTACTCCCTCTGCCTGCACCTTAGTTCAGGTCTACAGGTTGTACATATCAGTTCTTTGGCTTCTCAATTTTCTATATTATTCTTAACCTCCCCCCATCTATTTGTTTGGTTTTTGTTTGGCTTTGTTTTGTCAATATTTTCCCACCACCACTTTCCACAGCCCCACCCACCCCCACCTCCCATCCTCATTCCCCATATGGCTTTGTCAATGAGTCCTTTATGCATGTTGTTCATGACATTTCCCACCCTTTTCCCCTTTTATCCCCCTCCCTCCTCCCCTCTGGTTACTGTCAGTTTGTTTTTTTAATTTCATGTTGCTGGTTATATTTTGCTTGTTTGTTTATTTTGTTGATTGAGTTCCACTTATAGGTGAAATCATATGGTATCTGCCTTTCACCACCTGGCTTACTTCACTTAGCATAATGCTCTCCAGTTCCATCCATGCTGTTGGGAAGGGTAGTAGCTCCTTCTTCCTTTCTGCTGCGTAGTATTCCATTGTGCAAATGTACCACAGTTTTTTGATCCACTTATTTACTGTTGGGCACTTACGTTGCTTCCAATTCTTGGCTATTGTGAATTGTGCTGCTATGAACATTGCGGCGCATAGGTTCTTTTGAATTGGTCTTTCAGGATTCTTAGGGTATAATCCTAGCAGTGGAATTGCTGGGTCAAAAGGCAATTCCATTTTTAACTTTTTGAGGAAATTCCAAACCGTTTTCCACAGTGGCTGTACCAGTCTGCATTCCCACCAACAGTGTACTAAGGTTCCCTTTTCTCCACATCCTCTCCAGCAGTTGTTGTTTGTTGATTTGTTTATGATGGCCATTCTAACTGGTGTGAAGTGGTACCTCATTGTGATTTTAATTTGCATCACTTTGATGGCTAGTGATGTTGAGCATCCTTTCATGTGTCTCTGGGCCCTCTGTATGCTCTCCTTGGAAAACCGTCCATTTAGGTTCTTTGCCCATTTTTTAATTGGATTGTTTGTCTTACTAGAGTGGAGTCGTGTGAGTTCTTTATATATTTTGGAGATCAAACCCTTGTCCGAGGTATCATTGGCAAACATATTTTCCCATACAGTTGGTTCCCTTTTCATTTCACTGATTTTTTTTTAATGATTTATTTTTAAAAGAGGCTTTTCACTTTAAAAAAAAAAAGATTTTATTTATTCTTAGAGAGAGGAGAAGAAAGGGAGAAAGACAGGGAGAGAAACATCAATGTGTGGTTACCTCTCACGTGCCCCCCACTGGGGACCTGGCCTGCAACCTAGGAATATGCCCTGACTGGGAATCGAACCAGGGACCCTTTGGTTCGCAGCCCGGTGCTCAATCCACTGAGCCACACCATCCAGGGCATTTTGCCGATGTTTTCTTTAGCCGTGCAGAAGCTCCTTATTTTGATGAAGTCCCATTTGTTTATTCTTTCCTTTATGTCCCTTGTTCTATGGGACATATCGGTGAAAATATTGCCGTGTGGAATATTTGAGATTTTCCTGCCTATGTTCTCCTCTAGGACTTTTATGTCATGACTTAAAATATCATGACTTATATTTAAATCTTTTATCCATCTTGAGTTTATTTTTGTGTGTAAATTGGTGGTCAAATTTCATTTTTTTAGCATGTAGCTGTCCAGATATCCCAATACCATTGGTTGAAGAGGCTATTTTTACTCCATTTATTGTCCCTGTCCCCTTTGTTGAATATTAATTGACCATAGAGACATGGGTTTATTTATGGGTTCTCTATTCTGTTCCATTGATCTATTTGATCTATTTGTCTGTTCTTATGCCAGAACCAGACTGTTTTGATTACAGTGGCCTTATAGTATAGTTTGATGTCAGGCATTGTGATCCCTCCTACTTTGTCCATTCTCAGAATTGCTGAAGCTATTTGGGGTCATTTATGGTTCCATATAAATTTTTGAAATGTTTGTTCTATATCTGTGAAATATGTCATTAGTATTTTAATAGGGATTGGGTTGAATCTATAAATTGCTTTGGGTAGTATGGACATTTTGATGATGTTAATTCTTCTAATCCACGAACATGGTATATGATTCCATTTATTTGTGTCTTCCTTAATTTCTTTCTTCAGTATTGTGTAGTTTTCTGAGTACAGGTTTTTAACCTCCTTGGTTAAGTTTATTCCTAGGTACTTTATTTTTCTTGTTGCTATAGTAAATGGGTTTCTTTCCTTGATTTCTGATTCTGATATTTCATTGTTGGTATACAAAAATGCCTTTGATTTATGAATATTGACTCTGTATCCCACTGTTTTGCCAAATTCACTTATTAGGTTGAGAATTTTTTTGGTGGAGTTGATAGGGTTTTCTATGTACACTATCATGTCATCTATAGACAATGACAGTTTTACTTCCTCCTTTCTAATCTGGATGCCTTTCATTTCTTTTTTTTATCTGATGGCTGTGGCTAGGACTTCCAATACTATGTTGAATTGAAGTGGTGAAAGTGGATACCCTTGTCTTATTCTCAAACTTAGTGGGAAAGCTTTTAGTTTTTCCCCATTGAGTATGATGTTGGCTGAAGAATTTTCATATATGGCCTTTATTATGTTATATATGCCCCCTTTACTCCCACTTTACTGAGTGATTTTATCATAAATGGGTGCTGTACCTTATCAAATTTTTTTCCCACATCTATTGAAATGATCATGTGATTTTTGTCTTTCCTTTTGTTTATGTGATGTATTACATTTATTGATTTGTGAATATTATACCATCCTTGTATCCCTGAGAAGAATCCCACTTGATCATGGCGTATGATCTTTTTAATGTATTGCTTGATGCAGTTTGCCAATATTTTGTTGAGGATTTTAGCATCTATGTTCATCAGCAATATTGGACTGTAGTTTTCTTTCTTTTTTGTGTCTTTATTTGGTTTGGGATTAGGATGATACTGGTCTTATAAAAAGAATTTGGTAGTTTTCTTTCTTCTTGGGTTTTTTTGGAATCATCTGAGGAGAGGGACTAGCTCTTCCTTAAATGTTTTGTAAAACTCTCCTGTGAAACCATCTGGTCCAGGGCTTTTGTGTGCCTGGAGTTTTTTGATTACTGCTTCAATTTCACCAGCTGTTATCAGTCTGTTCAGTCTGTTTCTGCTTCTTCATTAAGCTTTGGAATATTACATTTTTCTAGAAATGTGTCCATTTCACTCAGGTTTTCAAATTTCCTGGCATATAGTTATTCGTAGTAATTTCTTACAATCCTTTGTATTTCTGTGGTATCAGAAATACAAAGTTGTAATTTCTCCTCTTTCATTTCTGATTTTATTTTGGTCCTCTCCCTTTTTTTCTTGATGAGTCTGCTTAAAGGCTTGTCCATTTTGTTCATCTTTTCAAAGAACGAGTTCCTGGATTTATTGATCCTTTGAATTGTTCTTTTCATCTCTATGTCATTCCATTCTGCTCTGCTCTTGATTATTTCCTTCCTTCTATTCACTCTGGGCTTTGTTCGTTGTTTCTCAAGTTCTTGTAGATGTTGTATTAGGTTGTTTATTTGAAATGTTTCTATCATTTTTAGGTAGGCCTATATTGCTATGAACTTTCCTCTCAGGACTGGCTTTGCTGTGTCCTATAGGTTTTGGACTGCTGCATGTTCATTTTTATTTGTTTCCAGAAACTTTTTGATTTCTTCTTTGATCTCATTATTGACCCATTCATTGTTTAATAGCATGCTATTCAGTCTCCATGAGTTTGAATGTTTTTGAGTGTTTTTCTTGAGGTTGGTTTCTAGTTTTAAGCCCTCATGTTCTGAGAAAAATTCTTGATATGATTTCAATTTTCTTAAATTTGTTGAGTCTTGTTTTGTGTCCTATCATGTGGTCTATCTTTGAAAATGTTCAATGTGCATTTGAAAAGAATGTATATTTTGCTTCTTTGGGATGAAAGGTTCTGTATATATCAGTTAAGACCATTTGATCATTAGATCCACAATCATTCAGATCCACAATATCCTTGTTGATATTTTGTTTGGAAGACCTATCCACTGTTGACACTGGGGTGTTAAGATCCCCTAGTATAAGTGCGTTGTTCTCTATAACTTCTTTAAGTCCTCCAGGATTTTCCTTATATATTTGGGTGCTCCTATGTCAGGTGCATATTGGTTTATAAGGTTTTTGTCTTCTTGATGGATTCTTCCTTTAGGTATTATGAAGTGTCCTTCTGTGTCTCTTTTTCTGGCCTTTGTTTTGAAGTCTATTTTTTCTGATACAAGTATTATTACCCTGGCTATTTTTTTCTGTCCATTTGTTTGGAATATTTTCTTCCAACCCTTTTCTTCCAGTCGGTATAGGTCTTTTGTTCTGAGGTGGGTCTCTGGTAGGCAGCATGTGGTTTACTTGCCTCTATTTCATTTCATAGTCTTTCTGAGAATTCCTCCTTTCCTTTCAGTTGAGGGTTGTTTTTTTTTGTCTCCCCATTGTTTGGCCTCAAGAGAAAACCTCAAAGCCCGGGAAACAAATCCACATCTGCAAAAATAACTCCCCCCTGCAATCCACTATCAACAGCAAATGAACCAGTATTAATAAGGCTGTAAAGAGATTAAGGCTATTATAAGAAAGGAGAGAAATAAACTATAGTATAAAATCTAGTGACTTAATATGCACAAACTTGATGGACATGAAATGAATGTCAAAAATCTATGTAGTAAAGAAAGTATTACAAATCGTGGAGAATACCACAGTGGATTTCGTCCCAGTAGCCTCCAGTATTTACTGCTGACTTTTCTTTCTGGATCTACCTCTGGTGATGTCAGATGTTGACCCCGTCTGACCTTAGGCAGTCTGTTTGAGACTTCCTAGCTCTATTGTCTGTGGCTGTCTCCTTCAGTTGTTAATCTAGTCACTCTGCGCTCAGCAGTCAGGCTTAAGCACCATAGGGCGGGGCAGAATCCCTCCTGGGGTCGGGGCTAATGTTTCCCCTCAGGCTGCTGCTGCTCCAAGGCGCATAGTCTGTATGAGCTCAATGGCCGCTGCCTTATGGGGGATGATTCAGCACCAGGATCCAGGAGGCTACTCTCTCAGTTCTCTCCCCACAGTCTCTGTCCCCAGTCTCTCCTTAAGCATCTCTAGTCAACTCTGCTCCCACCTTTGCAGGGATCTACAGTCTGTGGCTGTCACTCTGCACTCAGCAGTCCGGCTTAAGCACCACAGGGTCTGGCAGAATCCTTTCTGGGGGTGGGGCTATTATTTCCTCTCAGGCTGTTGCCACTCAGGGGAATGGTCTGCCTGAGCAAGATGGCTGCTGCTGCATGGGGGATGACTCAGCACCGGGATCCCCGTGACTACTTTCTCAGTTCTCTCCCCAAAGCCTCTGCCCCCAGTCTCTCCTCAGGCGTCTGTCACCCACTCTGGCCCCACCTTTTCTGGAGCCCAAGGTAAGTGGCTGCAAGTGAAAGTTTGTGTTAGCTCCTTAAATGGTTCTTTGCATCTCCAGCCGTCTGACTCTGGCAGAGAGCAGCCCTGCCACTTTTCACAGCCGGCTGTTCTTTGCTTGGTTTTAGGCTCTGGTGTGATAGGCTGGGGACCCCCGCTTATGGTTTAGACCCCGCTGTTCTCAGGGGGATCCTACTGGCCGCTTAAATGTCCTGTGGGCCCCCAGCCGGTCTTTCAAGTCTCCACCATGCTCCTTATCAGTCAGGTGGTGCTAAAACGGATTCTTCTGTCTATCTGAGGTTGTAAGGCTTCTCTCTCTCTATTGTCAGTTGTTTGTTCCTGGTGATTTCTCCGCAATTTAGTTTAATTCCAGATTGGTCCTGGGAGGAGGTCAGCGTGACTTCCATTCATTCCTAAGGCATCTTGCCCTCCCTGTGTTTCCTTTTTTATAGATGGAGCTCAAGTGTACAGTTCTATGATACATAATCTGTGTATTGCATTATGTGCCCAACATTCAAAGTCAGATCATCTTCCATCACTATATATTTCCCTTCCTTTACCTGTTACTAACCCCCAATACCCTCTCCTTCTAGTAACCACCATACTGTCATCTGTGTCTATGAGTTTCAGTTTTATGTTCCACATATAAGTGAAATCATATGGGTTTTAGTCTTCCCTGACTAACTTATTTCACTGAGCATAATATTCTCAAGGTCCATCCATGTTGCAAATGGCAGTATTTCATCTTTTAACCTCACAAAGCTAACACACACACACACACACAAAAAAAAAAAAACCCACCAAAATCTATAGACCAGTATCTCTGATGAATACAGATGCAAAAATCCTAAGCAAAATACTAGCAAATTGAATACAACAATACACTAAAAAAATCATGACCAAGTAGGGTTCATTTCCAGGGGCACAAGGATGGTTCAACATACACAAGCTGATTGATGTAATACAGCACATTATCAAAACAAAGGATAAAATTCATATGATCTTATCAATAGATGCAGAAAAAGCATTTGATGGGATACAACATCATTTATGATTAAAACACTGAATAAAATGCATATAGAAGGAAAATACCTCAATATAATAAAGACCATATGTGACAAACTCTCAGGTGATATTATGCTCAATAGTGAAAACCTGAAGGCTTTTCCCTGTAAAATCAGGAACAGGACAAGGATGTCCATTCTCACCACTGCTATTCAACACAGTCCTGGAAGTCCCAGCGAGAGCAATCAGGCAAGAGAAGGAAATAAAAGACATCCATCCAAATTGGGAATGAAGAAGTAAAAGTGCCACTTTTTGCAGATGATACGATTCTATATATAGAAAACCTTAAAGACTCCAGCAAAAAAAACAAAAAAAAACAAAAAAACCTGTTAGAAACAATAAACAAATACCATAAAGTTTCAGAATACAAAATCAATGTATAAAAGTCCACTGCATTCCTATATACTAACAATGAAATTTAAGGGAAAAAAATTAAAAAAAATTATTTTTGCAATTGCATCAAAAAGAATAAAATAACTAGGAATAAATTTAACAAGGGATGTGAAGGACTGATAATACTGAAAATTACAAAACATTGTTAAAAGAGATTGAAAAATACACAATGAAATGGAAAGATATTCCATGTTCGCGAATTAGAAGAATCAACATAGTTAAAATGTCCATATTACTCAAAGTAATACACAGATTTAATAAAATCCCAATGTCATTTTTTAAAGAGATAGAACAAAAATTTATCAGATATGCTGTCTTGAATACGAGAAAAGAAAGGTGAAGTTTCAGCTAACCACTGAGGCATTTGCTTACTGGGAGTGCATCACTGATACTAAGTCATCTTCTGTTTGTTTTCCGAATCAGGATAAATGTTTACCACAGCTGCTTAAGGAAGATGGAACAACAATAAGAAATTTTCCGCTTGGACTTGGGGAACCAGCAAACTCATTCAGGTATGATCAAAAGGACAAACCAATCAAAATAAAAGGTAAAGGTAAGATATATTATATGTACATTTATATTGTATTGTCTGGAGATGTCATTATTTAGATTTCACATTACTTCTTTATTGACTTCAGCCTGAAAAGACTAGGAAAACTTTTTTTTTTTGGCACATATAGGAACATTTCCATCTGAATTTCACATGGTCCTAAGAAATCCAATTTGTGGATATGATTATATATATATATATACACACACATATATATTTATATTGGTATTGATGGGATTAAATCTGGGTAACCTCAAAGGGGATTGTGTATATATAATGTAGAATTAAGTTAATCTTTTTTTTCTTATTTTGCTAACAACTGCTAGGAGGTTGATGATTGCACTTTCACCAACAAACTTCTCTAGCGATGTGCTTAAATACAGAAGTACTTAATGACTATTTTCTACATGCTTCATACTTCACTCAGCTGCCAGTATGTTAGATGGTTAAAAAATGACTTTTAAAAAGAAGATAAGAAGACAAACAACTACCAATATAAACATTTGTCATCGTATTTATTTTCCACTTAGAACCTGGCAAAGAGAGTCAACCCAAGTACCTGCAGACATGAAACTAGATATATGAACACAGGCAGGCATCGGAAGGTCTGAATTTGGCCAGCCAGTTATTGGCTGAGTGGCCTTTAGCACTTCTCTTGATTTTTCTGATTCAGTTTTATCATTTGTGCAAACACAAAAAAAGTGTGAGGGGTTGTTTAACAGTATACTAACGGTTCTGAAATTATCAATAAGGACTTTACATTTTAAATTGGGTAATGCAAAATTATCCAGGAAATATTTGAATGGGTTATTTTATAAAACTGTATTTAATAGGGTTCTTTCTCACCCAAAACCAAGTTCTCTCCTCTTGAAAAAGTGAGATACTTACCACACAATAACTCTGCAAAGGAAGTCATTGTCATCATGCCCATCTCCTAAGGATGGTTGGAGGCCTAGCTCCACTGACATTCCTGGAGTTGAGCAGTTTTGTAGAGACAGTATGGGGTTTAAGATTTTAGTGCCTTCAAGATTTTAGCCCTATGGCCACATAATACTTTGCCATTGGTTATTCATATCTGCCTCACTCAATACAACAACGAACTCTGCCTGAAAGGCTCATATTTTCTTTCACCCAGAATTTATCTCATAGCCTGAGGCATCCAAGTTGCTGTTACTGAAGTGTTTTGACGGGGATGTTGTTTGTGGTTTAAGGGAAAAGCAGCAGTGACCAGTGGTTTGAGACATTCACCAGTCTTAGGTGAATTGCTCTCAGCAGTTGCTTCCCGTATGGACTTGGGGTGGGCAACAAGGTGACCACTGGAGACAGTGGTAGAGACAAAGCTCAAAACTGGAACATCTTGTGCTCTTATAAACTTTCACAGTGATTAATCTCTTTCCCTAGTTCCCTGAGTTCCCAAGTGCCTTAGATGTCATTAAGCCAGATTTCTGCCAATAGCAGAGTCCCTTCCCTGTTTCCCTGAGGGCGGATCACTCAGTTAACGTTTTCAGGAGGGAGAGCAACACATCACTGAAGATTGTTGAGTGTTTTCAGAAGCTCCTCCTTACACTGAGCTAGCTCACTGTCCTGGTTCTGCTGTCTACATTTTGTTTTGTCTGCATGAAATGGGTAATGAGTATAGATTTGACTCCTATCCCAGGCTTGGAGAACTCCACCAGTGGTAGGTGGAAAATTAGGAACCATGGGATATGGGGGAGCAGAGTAATAGGGATTTATAAACTTACATACCTCCAACATCAAAAAATAGATTTTTAAAAATTCACTATGATAAGTAGAATCACTATGGGTACTGAATTTACAGAGGTTTCAAACTATGAATTATCTTCCCTTTCCAAATGCAAGAAAAGGCAACTGGACTGGGATTCAGAATTAAGATCTCATTGCTTCCTAAGTGGGTTGTTTGACAACATAACCTAGCTCTCAGCCTAATGAGATAATGTATATGAAAATGTGTAGTGTAGTGTCTGGCACATGATAGATTTCTTTCTTTCCCAATCGTAGAGGTGTCACTTTGCAATCAGCCCAGAAACTTTTCCGAATTTGTAATATTATCAGCCTACCATCAGAAAACTTAAACCATGTGAAACTATATAAAACTCTAAGACTTTTGTATAGATTTTCTTTTTTAAAAATCTTTACTATATTTTTTCCATTACCATTTAGTCCCCTTATACTCCCCTCCCCACAGCAGTCACCACACTGTTATCAATGCCCGTGAGTCCTTTCTCCTTTATGCTCAATCTCTCCCCCACCAACCTCTCCCCCAACACACCAGTTGTCATACTGTGATGTTTATTCTGACCAAGCGCAGGTAGATACAAAGTATTTGTTATGTAATGATTATCTCATAACAAAAATGTGAGTATAAAAATTGTTTTCCAGGGGATGGGCAAAGTGAGCAAAGGGGATCTAAAGGTACAAACTGGAAGCTGTTATACAATAAATAAGTAAAGGGGATATAATGTACAGCATAGTTACTATAGTTAATAACACTGTATTATATATTTGAAAGTTGCAAAAGGGTATATCATAAAAGTTTTCACCATGAAAAAATTTCGTAACTATGCATGGTGACTAGACACGTGGTAATCACCTGGCAATATATACAAATAGCATATTATCTTGTACACCTACAACTAATATATTGTTATATGTTAATTATACCTCAATTAAAAATTGTTTTCATGGATCAGGCCTTGTATTTAATTACTAACATTAACATTGTATTTAAGCTTCTAACATTGTTCCCATGTTTGAATTCTACCCATTGTTTATCTAAACATTTTTAAAATTTTTTTGTCTTTTCAGACTTTGATAACTGTTAGAAATCACATTTATTAAGTTTGTCATCTACCAGTTTGTCATGCTCATATTTATTTGGTCTAAACATAAACTCTTAAGTTAATCTTATAAGTCTTCAAATGCTGTCCTCTAATTCTTGTTTTTGTCCATATTGTCAAAGCTAGTCATACTTACAGATCATCACTACTACTAACTGTACCCACATTAACCCAATAAGATTAACTCTGATGAAGATAATTTCTAATAAGTAGTAACATGAAAATACACTTTTAAAAAGTTTAAAGTATGATAGACTCTAAAGTTTTCACACTTGCAGCTTAATAACCTGGCACGGGAGAGATAAGACATCATGGTACACTTAACATTTCAGCTATCTGAGTATCAAGAAATTTATGTGGATGAATTACCACAGAAAGGGACTCTACTGGTAAAAATAGGGCTGGTATACAGGCAATTTCATTATAAACCATAATATGTCAGTTGATTCTTGATAATGATAATTTTTAAAGCAGTACCTTACCAATAGAGAAACCAAACTTCAGCATCTATGTGTTTTGAAAGAGACCTCTTTCAAAAAGGACTTATACATAAGAGGTCTTATGCTCATAAGAACACAGTGAGCATAATGCTAGACATGTCACCACCACAGTAGAAGTATAAGTCCTTTTTCTACACATCCTCCCACTCACTGATGTGATTGTAATTACTTTATCATTGAACCTCAACTATGCCTATAATCCCCATTCCCTTGGCTAGGAACCCATTCCAGTAAGCAAATACACTTATGCCTAATACCAAATGTATCCAGTTAATGACATTGTGTGTCACTTGTTCCCATGGACTGCTTGTCCTTGGATATAACCAGAGGAAACTTTAAAAACTAAGCGGCCAAAAGACTGTGACAACTAAGTAGTGGGAAAGAATAAGAATTCCCTTTTCTGAAATCCAAAGACAGGTAGGAGGGAACATATCTAAAAGATACACATGAAAGAAACACTGTGATTTTTTGCAATATGCCATTCTTATTACCACTTTCTATAACACTTTTATATAGCTACACATTTTTAAAAAGCATTCTTAGAAACATCCTAATGGAAAATATTTTTTGTTTTTCATATTTAAATAGGAATGATTTTTTTCCTCCACATAACTCAATCATTCATTATCTTTGCAATACCTAGATCTCAGATTTCTTTGAGCCCATTACACAGGTGAAGAAAATGAATCATTGAAAGGCTATAGCTAGGTCAGGTTCAGGGATGATCCTAGTTATTTAAATTTACTTTCATAATTCCACAGTTTATGAAATAAGTCTTTGGGCCAAAACTTCTTTGATGTAGCATATGAGGTCTGTCCAGATAGCATCCAGCCATGTAATATGGAAAAATAGAGACATTTATCAAAGAAGATACAAGATACAACAAGAAACATTGCACATAGGACAAAGACACCTCAGTCTCATTCAAAGTAGGTTCCTTGGGACCTCACACAATTCTCCCAATTGCCATCAACTACTCTGTCATATTTTCCTGAATCTCATCTGCGGTGTGAAATCTCTCCCCTTTCAAAGGTGATTTTAGTTTTGGGAAAAGCCAGAAGTCACGGGGCACCAAATCTGGGTTGTATGAGGACTGAGTTGCCTGGGTGGTTTGATGTTTTGCCAAAAAACTCTTCATGAGACATGATGCATGAGCAGGTGCATTGTCATGATGAAGCTGCCAATCACCAGCTGCCCATAGCTGTGGCCTTCTGAATCATCTCAATAGATTCCATGAAGGAAAGTTCATGCTTAATGCAAAATTTGATGCAGGTTCATTGCTCTACTCAGTCATTTTGAAAGCAAGGTCACACAATATACATGCTCACTCAGTGGCGTCTACCACCCCCACTAACTAGTACAGTGAAGTCACCATTGTTCACACATGTGCATTCCAGTCCACTCTCCTTAGCTGCCAGGTTACACTGATGTTGTGCAAACAATTCTCATTATATTAGCAATGGTTGTACTTTTTCTGAACAGACCCCATATATCATATCACACTTTTGACAAGAAATGAAACATATCTCAATTAAATATTTGCCACAGTCAATCCTAGTAGAAATGCTTTGTCAGCAGGGACAAAGTTTTTCTATTTGAGTAAAGTGACTGAAAGGGACCCTAGATATAATGTAATCCACTTCCTCAGTTTCCAAATAATGAAACCAGTTCCCAAAGAAGTAATGCAAATTACCCGAGGTGACACAGTTAATCCATGCCAGGGATGGGACAAAAGCTAAGTCAACTTATTCCAAGGTGATTATTTGTCTCCCTACCTTTCTGTTCTATATATTCCTAAGGACCATTTAGAATTAAAAGTAAAGTTAGATCCTAAAAAATTCCAACAGATCCTGTCATCCAGTAACTATTCTAACTGTCATTTCCTCAATGTAACACTGTCTTTCATACTTGTATTTGTCTATGTCTAAAAATGTTAACCCTTACCTTCTCCACCTGGAAAACCCACTTCATTCTCATTAGACCCACCTCAAACATTACTTTGGTTGTAAGCATTCCCCAACTCCATCAGGCATTCCCTTATTCCCCTCTTTTTTGTCTGATAAGATCTTAAATGCCTAGTTTGTTAGCCTGTTTTCTCCATTATGCCATAAGCTTAAATACAAGGACCATGTTAAAATTAGTTAAAACTTTTTAGGTCACAAACTAACATCAGCAAAAGAAAGTTTTGCTTTGTTTTAAGAATCTGGGGATAGGTCCCACAATATAGGTCAGGGATGCAGCCCATTCCCAGAAATAAGCTGAATTCAAGAGTGCAGTATTATAAGGAATCAGGACGACCTCTCTCTTTTTCCTTCGTGTCCTGCTTTTCTCTGTGTATCAGTTTCATTCTTTGCTGTTATGCAGACCACCTATCTCTCTTTCCCAGTCCACAGTGTTGGAAATGGCTACTACTGATAACTCTTCAGTTGACATCACCCCCTATCAAGAATACGCCAAAAAGATCTGCAATCTTCTAGTCTCAAATACAATTCCCAGGGAAACCTGGCCCCACTGGGACAAGTGCCCACTCATCTACAAATTAACTGTGACCAGGGGCAGACACATTGTATTAACATGGCTGCTCTGACCGAAAGTATAGGTATGGCAGAGAAGGAAGTCTCCAGAACAAGATGCAGAGACAGAATGGGTATCTCATACAGTGTTTATGCACTGCTGTGTTCCTATCTCCCCTTAACTAACACATATCTTGACAACTCACTGATGGACTTAGGACTTGTGACCATGGTGGACCAAATGTTTTGAATGAATGAATTCAAAATATTTTGTACAAACCCATAATTTTATGCATGAGTAAACTGAGGAACAGAGAGAAAAAGTGAGTTTTTCAATGACACATAAATGGTTAGTAATCAAAGGGGAGCCTAGATTTTTGGAATATTAGTCTCAGGCTTTCATTTAGACATTTATTAAGTATTTATTTTGTACCAGGTAATTTTCTATGTGCTTTACCAAAATTATCTCAGTTAATCCTCATAAAAGCACTATGGTGAGTATCATTATTATGCAAAAAAGGTCTGAGACTTAGAGAAATTAAATGACATCAGTGGATCAGAGCCAGGACTCAAAGCTAGGTCTGCCTTACTAGAAATCTCTAAACTGGCATTATACAATGAAATAAATCTGAGCTACATATGTTATTTCAAATTTCCCAGTAACCACATTTTAAAAAGTATGAAAAGAAGCAGGTGAATTTTTAATTTTAATGATACATTTTATTTAACCCAATATATTAAAAATATTATCAATTCAAAAGGCATCCATTATAATAAATATTATATCACATTTTTTCTTTGAATAAGTTATTGCTTACAGCACATCTCATTGCAAAATAGCCACATTTCAAGTACTTAGTAGCCATAAATTGCTAGTAGCTACCATATTGGACAGTGCAGTTCTCCATGATTATGCTGAGCTACCCATCCGAATTAGTTTAACTACATGAATTTTAATGTGACATAAGGACAAATTTTCAATCTGACTGTTATATCCAGCCTTCTGCTGGATATCATATTCAATATTGTGCTGCCTGGTCCAAGGCAGATTGCACTAACTTGAATGTCTTGCCTCTACCCCCAGATGAGCTACCTACAGTAGCACTGTAGGCACAGTGGGAAGCCACCCAGTCCCACTGACCTGGGACTCAGACAGTTCCTGGAGCTCACAGTAGAGGGGCTCATTCTAAGAAAACTGCTATGAAAAATGTGGCTTCACCTTGTGCTATGTCCAAGAAGCCAGTTCAGTTTCAGTTATTCAAGAAGTTCAAAAACACGTAGCTCTGCATATCTTATTTTGAAGTTCTGCTCTCAAAGCGCCCCTTTCACTAGATAAGCAACAGATGTGTTTTGACTCAGATGGTTTTCCAAGCTCCAGAATAGGCCAATAGCAAGAATGTTGTAGCCCATTTAGAGGAAGGGGGAGGGGTCTAGCATTAGGCATATGTAGAGTATCCCTCTCTGCCTCATTTCTCAGGCTGTGCACAGCAATTAACATCACCAGCGGACAATGCTTGTCCTCTTTTCAACATCATTTTCAACAACACCAGGAAGCAACCATACAAAATGAGAAGGAACAGGAAGATTGTTGGGAAGCCCACTAATATATGAGAACATATAAGGTAAAAAGTGAAGAAAGATAATTATGTACACCACATCTGTAAGTGATGAAAAATAATCCATTATAAAATACAAGAGCTCATAATTTTACATGATCTTATTATTGTTAATTTCTAAAATGTAATTTATTCATGTGAATCTGAATACTTTATTTTATGGATGAACAAATCTGAAAAGATTAAGAGGTATTCTAGAATTTAAATATTAAAGAATTAAGTACCATCTCTGCTATTGATCTGCCTTTTAAAATATTGCATTTTTATTAACCACCTTCTTTTATGTATACCTATTATATTGAAGAATTTAGAATAACCACACATAAATATGTTAATAACAAATGGGATGTATTAAAATGAACACATTCACATCACACCATTTCTAATATCCATAATCTATTTTCTTCTATGCAGAGTGGCACTCATTTGCGAAATCGACAGATTAATCATAAAGACATTTGTTTTTCCATTTTGTTAAGTTTTGTCACATGCTTTTGTCACCAACCACATTATAGAACAAATGAGAAGAATTTAAAACAATAGACACTGTTTCTGTCTTAGAGAAATATAGAATGTAAATTCTATCTTGGAGAGACAGGGCAAACAAGATGAATTACTGCAGGACTTCAGTAATTGCCAAGCAAGAGGAAGAGAGGCCAACAGAACTGTGCCATTGGCTGGAAGAAGGAGGACTAGTAAGTCTGACCTGGCAACCGGGGGGAGTTCTAAGCGCCAGCCAAGTTGGGCTCCTTTTAAAAAAGAATTTTCAATAAACTTGGGAACAAAGTTAAAAGAAAAATCATTGAGTGACATGAAGAGAAGAAATAGAATTTAGGTTACAAAAGAAGGAATTAAAGCTCAGGTGCTAAAAACAGAGAAGCAGAGAGAAATTAAGAATATTAAAGAAAACCTCAGGACACCTCGGACATAGTAACCCTTTAATAAATGTTTATTATTATGAAAAGAAATGTGGGAAATGGTGAGGATAATTCAAAGGAAGTCAATGAATAATAGCAACATAATGACTGGGATGACTTGAGAGTTATTTTAGCCCGTTTAGAAGGAAATTTGGCTACAGTCTGGGAAGCCAAGATGAAGAAATAGGAAACAGAAGTGAAAGCCCCCAGATGAGGGAAGGCAAAAAGAAATGGGCAAAAATTTTAGAGAAATAATTGCCTAATTGAGAAAAATCATCACAGAGTTCTAGTGATATAATAAAAAAGCTAAAATGATAATGTCACTCATTCCTACTCATTATGGGAATAATTACAGACTAGTCTAAGCTTGGACCATTTCTTGAATACAAACAAATCACAACATTTCCTATGTTCAGCGTTTTCTTGAGAGAGGGAGGGAGACACACAGAGAGAAAGAAAGAGACAGAGAGACAGCAAGAGACCACTCTTATGGCTCCTCCTGTTGTATAATGTTGCTATACAAAAAAACTTACTTAATAGTTTTGAGTTTTTAAAAAGACAGAATTATACAATCCCAAATTGACATTATTATTACTGTTGTGTTAAATGCAAATCTCATGCCATATTATCAACTTTTCTCTCTTTTTCTGTTGTCACAGAATTCTCTCTCTCTCTGGAGTCTATGGCCTAATTCAGTACACGTTGCATATTTTAAAGAAATGAGCAAAGATAAACTTTCTGACTAAACGTGCTTACTTGACATTTTGTACCAAATATACATTTTATAAATTCCATCTTTAAAAGCTAGGAACTAACTAAAAATTCCTTCTCTGTTTAATTATAGGGATTTATAATACCTGAGTATACATTTACCTTTCTAAGCTGTTTGTATACATGTGCTGCTTTTTAATGATTTTTCATCAATTTTGATGTCTATATCCTGCTCTCTGTTCCCATTGCAAACTACCCCAGAATCTAGTGGCTTAAAATAAAAACAATCATTCATGTAGCTCATACATCTGCAAGTTGGGTGGTATGCTATGGGAAGGTCTGTATTTCTCCATGAAGATCAGCTGCAGTGGCTCAGCTGACGGATCTTGGATCTGCTTCCAAGATTGTTCACTCACCTGACTGGCAAGTTGATGTTGGCTGGCATCCAGAAGCTCAGCTGGAGCTGAAGAAGTGGGGGACTTAGCTCCTCTCCACTTGGACATCTCCCTGTGGGCTTTGCTACATAGACTCCCTCGCAGCCTGGGGGCTGATTTCCAAGAGTAAACATCCCATGAGAGCCAGGCCAAACAAAGCTGTGTCCTGACCTAGGTTTGGAAGTCACAGAGTGGCCTTTCTGCCATAGTCAAAAGTCAACCCGGATTCAAGGGAGGGCCTGGAGAGACCACCTCTCAAAGGAAGAAATGTTGAAGTCACATGATAAAAAGAGTTATGTGAGATAAGAGATACTGTTGTTGTCGTTTTTGGAAAATACACCTGTTGTAGACTCACAACTTGCCCAACTCTAAATGACAAAAACAAATTTGGGGGACATGGTTCTCCCTTATGTCCCTACCCAAACTGCATTGGTTAGGAACCCAAAATTTCCCTCTGGGACTATTGATTTTTTACAGCTAACCACAAGAGGGTTAGGGAACAGAAATCCACTGCCTTCTAGACCTACCATAGAGACCAAAGTTAGTTCTGGAATCTAAAGTTGTACACTTCCAAGAGATTACTTGGTCTATCTGTTATAAATCAAAGTACTTCTCACTGATTTGATATTCATCATGATTTAGCAGATCAGAGCCCCACTGTCCTCCTCTACACACCTTCTGGAGTAATTCTAGAGAAAAGCAATGAACACATAACTTGAAAAAAAAACAGAATAAAATTAGAAAGCACACACCACTAGGGAACAGACAACAGTATGTTTTCTACTGAACATCATTTATAAGAGTTGCCTTATAGGATTGTATATTCCAAGGGATAGATTGAAGAACATACTTGATCTTGGTAGAGTCCTGGTTCAGATCTAAGGGACCTTGTGTGTAGTAGAAGAAATGTAGATCCTCAAACAGATAGATTTAGATTGTAATTCATCTCTGCCACTTAACTGTGTGATCTTGGGCAAATCACTTAATCCCTTTGAGCCTCAGTTCCCTTGTCTGTTAAGCAGGAATAATAACACTTACCTTACAGGGTTGTGGTAAGAACTAAATAAGATAATGTAAGAAAGCCCTTACATCTACCATATGACAGGCCCTAAATAAATTAATTCTCTTCCTCTTTTCTTTGCTGCTGACTCACTAGACTTCCGAGTTCCCAATTTTCCTGAATCTCAATGATCCCATCTAAGCAAAGCAATTCAGATGAATTTAACCTTCATACTTAAAACCAGCATGTGGATGGCACTACTAAGAATAATGTAAATATATTAAATATGAAAGATACTAAGTGCTCTTTAGGTGCAAATGATGCATAAGCACAGTGAAACCCCATCATCATGTTTTCTTTTTTCAAAGCTTTTTTAAAAAATTGTTGTTGTATTACAGTTGTCTCAATTTCTCCCCATAGCTCTCCCCTACCCTACCCATGACCCCACTCCCACATTGCCTATGTCAATGGGTCATTTATACCTGGTACTTGACTAAACCCTTCCCCTCATTCCCCTCTTACTCCCCTCAACCCTCTCCTCTGGTCACTGTCAGACTGTTCTTTGTTTCCGCACCTTTGACTCTGCTCTACTCATTTGTTTGTTTCATTAGGTTCCTTTTACAGTTGAGATCATATGGTATTCATCTTTCACTGCCTGGTTTATTTCACAGCATAATAGTCTCCAGTTCTGCCCATGCTGTCACAAAAGGCAGGAGTTCCTTCTTTCTTTCTGCTGCCTAGTACTCCATCGTGCAAATGTACCACAGTTTTTGATCCACTCATCTACTGATGGGCACTTAGGCTGTTTCCAGCACTTGGCTATTATAAATAGCACTGCTATGAACATAGGGGTGCATAAGTTCTTTTGAACTGATGTTTCAGGATTCTTGGGGTATATTCCCAGCAGTGGTATTGTTGGGTCAAAAGGCAGTTCCATTTTTAATTTTTTGAGGAAATTTCATACTGTTTTCCACAGTGGCTGCACCAACCTGCATTCCCACCAACAGTGCACTAGGTGCTCCCTTTTCTCCACATCCTCTCCAGCACTTGTTGTTTGTTGATTTGTTTATGATGGCCACTCTGACTGGTGTGAAGTGGTATCTCATTGTGGTTTTAATTTGCATCTCTCTACTGGTCAGTGATGCTGAGCATCCTTTCATATGTCTCTGTGACCTCTGTATGTCCTCCTTGGAGAAGTGTCTGTTCAGATTCTTTGCCCATTTTTAACTGGGTTGTTTATCTTTCTGGAGTGGAGTCATGTGAGTTCTTTCTATATTTTGGAGATCATGTTTTCTTAAAAAAAAAAAATCTATTCCCCCAAAGAGAGGCAAATAATGCAGACATATAAATTAGGACTTTTTAAAGGAAAAGATCACATGGAGAATCTTTTGACCATAAAACATGGTTACACATAGATTTCACTATGTAAAATAATTTCATATATATGTGTTATATATACAATTTAGATTGAGGAGAATGCTTGTGAATATAGGAATTCTGGGGGAAGGGCAGATTTTAGAAAATGCTGTGTTTACCTAAAACCTGTGGAGAACTTAATTAGATTCAAATATGAAATCACCGAGAAAATACCCATTAAGTGTTATACCATTTTTGCTCTGGGCTTATACGTCTGGCCTTTTTCTGCATCATTGCCAGAGTCCCTTTTGTGATGAAACCAGCAGACAAGAATGTTGGCCGTCTTTGCACACGCTTCATGCCCTGAGCCCAGAGAGGGAAGAGTGGCAAATTTGTTATGTTTGCCAAAGCAGCCTGGAGTCACGTGCTGGAATGAGTTTAAAAACCTGGCAGATACCAGAAGCTCATTTCAGCTTTAGATGGTGACACTGAATTCAGACTCCGACCAGAGTGCCAATTCAAGCCACATCTCTAGTCCTGAATGCTCTAGAGAAGTCCCTCAATATCATTTGAGTACCCCCAATAGACCATTTTTTATTCAATTAACATAATACCCTGTTAAATCCATCTCAACATTGGGCCAGCTTCCTGTGGCTTTTGAACACTATGAATTGTGGTTTGGGGATATTTTAGAACATTCCATTCTTATTTTACTTATTTTCCATCTGAGTCATTTTAAATGGGCAGCTGGCCCAAGGGGACATTATTTGCCTTATCAGAATCAGTTAGTATCGTATTAGCAATAACTGTCTCCAAACAAACAGAAAAGAGTAAGTCAACCTAATCTGAAAAGGGACCCAGTTTCCTAACAAAATTGCTATTCTGATCAGATTAGAAAATGTTTTTGAAACTGCTTTATAAACTCCACAGAGGGGAGGTGGTAGGAAGATCAGATTCATTTACTGAGAAGTCAACATAGAGTCCTGCGAGAGGAAGGCAAAAATCAAGCCCTCACAGAAAAGTAGCCAGTCAGCAGAGGTTAAAGTCAGGGAAGCGGGCTGGGTCAGAAACGTAGGTCCCTGTCCTGGTCAAGTGAGGTCATCTCAGGGCGGGAACCCAGGAGACAAGGAAGCACCAAGGCCCAGGCATGAGAGTTAAAGCAGAGTGATGCCAAAGGCTGAGCTCGCCCCCAGCACAAGTAGTCTGGGGAACTATAACTGCATGTTCCCCACCTTTATATCTTTATAGTCTAGCCTGCCCCTTTTCTTTAACAAAGAAGAAATGCTTCTATTCTTTCGAATTAGTGTTTTGGGTTTCTTCAGATATATACCCAGAAGTGGAATTGCTATGCGAAGTGAAATAAGTGAGACAAAGACAAATACCACATGATTGCACTTATTTGTAGACTCTAAGGAACAGGATAAACAAACAAAATAATACAGACAGACTCATAGATACAGAGAGAGGGGGAGGTTGGAGGATTGAGTGAAAAAGGTGAAGGGATTAGGAAGTACAAATTGGTAGTTACAAAGTAGTCATGGGAATGTAGAGCACAGCATGGGGGAGATAGTCAATAATATTGTAGTAACTAGGAATGGTGCCAGGTGGGTACTTGAAATATTGGGGAAACCATTTTGTAAAGTATATGATTGTTTAACTACTATGTTGAAACTGATAAACACCTGAAACTAATACAGAATACTACTGAATGTACACTATAATTTAAAAACAGAAAGAATTGACTTCCATTAAACAATAAGGAAAAAAAAAGCTTAAGATTCAGTGTGAGGATGAAGTTTGCCAGGTAAAGCCAATCTATGGAGAGTGAAATAATTTGCTAATGCATCTTCTAAACTGTTATCCCCACAGATGTCCATCCCATTATTTGCAACATTCCTTGACTTGTCCAGCTTCCTGATAGGTGTCTAAAAGCACACCCCCAGGTTTCTCTAGGAATCAATATTGCCCATATTCCTCAACACTCACCTCAAGAGAATAATGTTTCTTGGTATCTGTAGTTCTTCAACCCAATCAAAATGTACCCATATTGTGTCTCCTCCCCTAGGACATCTGGTCCCTGAGTGGCTGACCATTCTGTAATGAGATATGGCGATAATGGGCAATAGTAGCTGACATGTTACTTCTTCTGAATAGCAGTTTTGCTGTTGGGAGTTTTTAATGCTGTAAGCAAAAAATTGAGGATCTCATGATATTGCTAGTGGAAGTAAAACCCTGGCCATGTTTCCAGACATCCTTGAAATCACCCTACCATGGCGGGCATGGCCACTACTGCTCACAAAGAGGCAAGTAGGTGGGTGAATTCCCAAAGGGAGAGTTCCATGGTAGTGGTAATGAGAGCACAGTGACAGTCGTTCATGTGGAAACCAATGCAAAACACTTGGGGAGAAAATGATATATAATTCATCAGTTTTTATGATTTTGCTGAACAATGCAGTTAATGGTCTGAGATCATGCATACAATTACCATAATATTAATTTATTCGACAAATATTTATTGAGCATTTACCATATGCCGGGCACAGTGCCAGGTCTGGAATAAACAGTGAACAAGAAGATACAAATCTAAGCACCCAAATAAATAATTTGAAATGTGATGTTGTTCTTAAGGAAGATGCAAGGTGGTATTAGAGAATGGTAGCAGGGAATTGTAGGAGTTTGGAGGAGCCTTTCTGAGGAAGTGTCTTGAAGGGTTAGTTAGCAATCAGGTGAAAAGAAGCAGCAAGAGCTTTCCAGGCTGAAATGTGAGGAAAGCTTTGTTGTATATCTAGGGTAAGAAGTGCAGTGAGGATATAACCCAGAAAGCTGGAGGAAAAGTAAAATGAGAGGACTTGGAGGGGTAAACCATGGGCACAAGATACAATTTCCTGTATGCCTTGTAAAGAATTTTTGGACTCTTTTTGAAGTACTGTAGAATGCCATGGGTAGTGGGAGATGGGCAAGGGCCATTTAATTAGCAGAAGAGCATGCTATTTCAATTTCAAGAAATCATTCTCGTTCTCATGAAGATGGAATCACAGCAGGGGCATGGGAGATCAAATAGACAAGCAAGAGAGGGAGCTTGGACGAGAACAGCAGCAACAAGTAAAGAAGAGGGGACAGATTAAAGGTTTATTTTACAAGGAAATTCTGAAAGACCTAGTAACTGATTGGGGCGAGGGTTCTGTGGGACAGAGGAAGTGTCAGAAATTACTCACGCATTTGTGGCATAAGCATCTAGGCAAATGGAGGTGTCACTGATGGAGATGAGTAGACACTCAAATTGATGAGGTTTCAACATGCATAAAAGGCAGACAGTATGAATATAGGCTTTACTTTGAAATATTCAATGAAAATGGCAATGCCAACCTCCATCATCATTTGAGTATTTCTGTGTTTCTGTATACGACAGTGACTGTGTTTGTGCCTTGTGAAGAGGAGGACAGGGGCTTAAAAAGGAAAATTGCAAACAAGTAGGTACCTAAAATAATGAAAAAAAATGATCACTGACTAGTATAGATGTTGCTAGGGAGTCTTTCTGATGCAAATACATACCTAAGTTAGCTATGCTTTCACCTCAGGAACGAAAAAAAAAAAAAGAAAGAAAGAAAGAACGAAAAGAAAAGCAAGGTTTAGAAAAGAAACACTGTCACCACAAGCTACAGATTCCATTGTTTCTAGGGAAAAATTCATTTACATCAAATATCTGAAGCTGTCAGTGAACACAAAGACTTTGAAAGCATTTGTTTGGAGCTAATACTGTACTTTCTATTTATATTCTAATACCTCGTCCACCCCCTTATGATTCTTTGTGAACTTGCTCAAGTTTTGGCTCTACTATACTTTTATTTTTTTCTTCCCCTGAGACACACTTGTAATCTTTACAGACTTGTTCCAAGAGCAAAGAAACGGATCATTAAAGAAAGAATGAAATGTCATTTGATGGTGTGCCTGCTGCTTTCTTTGTAGAGAATCTGTTCCCATAGCTATGTAAAACGGAGGAGGCTACAAACCACAAAAATTAAGGACCAGATCAGACCTGGTCAAGGTCAGAAAACACATGTTCTACCCACACCCTTCTAAGAAGATGAATTCTGAAACTGAACAAAGCCTGATATTTCTAATTGTTTTTATTGAGAACAGTCTTTTTATGACCTGTCTCAGGAGTGATAAACAGCCTCTGAAAATCAAATCTAATACAGACATTGGATACAAAGCTGTTCATAAAATAAGTAATAATGATAACAAAACATTAGTAAAGATAGGGCTAATAAAAATTACATCAGAAATAATTAGACGTTGAGGAAGTTGTTGGCCACTTGAAGTTCTGATGGTAACAGTCTGGAAGAAAATACATGAAATCTTCAGGGAATTTTCAAATCTTATAGGAAAAGAAGTTAATAAAGATAGAAATCAAGAGTATCAGGTCTGCTAAAAAAGAAGCAGATCTAAGAAAATACACATGTATGTTTATTTTTGGAAAAGAAATGCAGGAATGCAGGAAATGCAGGAAATGAATCAAAAACTAAAGAGATTGATCCCCTAGAAAGAGTGGGTGAAAAGTGGCAGAAAAAAAAGGGGAATAGGAATGAGTAGAGATGGGGAGAGAGTGACATCTTCCTGAGTCTACAGTTTTGAATAGCTTTAACTTTTAGAACCATAATATTTCATATTCCAAAAAGATAATTAAATTCATTAGGTGCGGAGAAACAAAAATGGAATGCAAACTATAGCAAATAAACCTCACTGTATATCTATATTTCAAATGAGTAATATAACCACACCGAAGGGATGGAGAATAAAAGAACTAACCTATGTAACTGAAGAAAATAGTGAAATACCCAGACAGTCTAAGCCTAAAGATCAAAAGAACTGTACACAAACTCTGTGCTTAAGTTAATAAATGTGTTTCTTACAGGGATTTTGGTTTGCCATTCTAAAACTACCTCAGATGCATACTAGGAATAAACAAGTAAGTTAATGTTTTATAGATAATGATTTAAAATTCAGATTTTAAAAAGGCATAAAAGGAAGTTACAAATAAGAAAAGGAGAAAGACTAAAAGGAATACTGTGATATTGCATGTAAATCGAAGAGTATAAACTCACATTTTTTACTATATATATGCAGAAAGATATAGAAATAACTATAGATGTGTATGCTCTGGAAATTGCAAGCAAAATTCTTGAGAAAAATAAGCAACTTAGGCTCTGGCCAGTTAATGATAACGCTCAGCCACAGACAAGGCCAGTGTGGTTCAGTGGGTTGGGCGTGGTCCTGCAAACTGAAAGGTCACGGGTTTGATTCCCATTTATGGCATATGCCTTGGTTGCAGGTTCCCCGATCAGAGCACGTATGAAAGGCATCAATCAATGTTTCTCTTTCATATCAATATTTCTCTCTTTCTCTCTCCCTACCCCTCCTCTCTCTCTCTTTCAAAAAAAAAAAAAGCAAGTTAGAACTAATATAATACTGCATGTTAACCTTTATGGACAAAAAAAAAAGGAGGAAGTTAGAACTTTTACCTCATAGACCATTTGTTTCTGGCGGTTTCAGAAGACATACTGGGCATAGAATCACTCATTTCTTTAATTAATAATATTTATTAGATTTATGTTAGTTTTATGTTCTTACAAGGTTATACTATCAGTCTTAGAGTGAGAAACTATGGTTCATCCAATGACTCTTTCTTACTTGACACATGCTGGGAAAACCTCATAATAAAAATAGTTTCTATACTTGGTATTTCACATATTCCCAAGACATTAAAGCAGGATATACATAGACTGGGAAAAGGAGGAGAGGGAACACAATCCCATATAACTTTTCTTAGCTCTCTAATACCAATATAAGCAATACAAAATTACAGGAAGTAGCTTATCATACAAAGTTTTCCCAGCAGGTAAGAGTGGGTGGGAAACAAGTTGAATTCTGGTAGCCATAGGGACCTCATAATGAAGCATTTTCTTGAGTTTCCTAAGATGCAGTCTACTATCCAAAATGTTCCTGCAGTGATCACTGATAACTGAATGGCTTTATAAGGTTCTCATTCCATAATTACCAAAAAATCAGAAAGAGATACAATGTCTTTGGATCACACCAATGAATAGATGACCAATAATAGATCCTATTTCCAAAGTGGAACATTAAAGAGAGCCACAACAGAGAAGTACATTATCTCTTACTTAAAATATTGACTTTATTTTCCTCTAAAAACTTACCTGAGATCTCATCTGATTAAGTGAGAGAAAAACTATGGGAAAAACGATTCCATCTTTACTGAGTTTTTACTCAATCCTGGACATTGTCCTACTTCTTTAGGCATTAATTCATTTAATCCCATAAAAGCTCAAGAAAAGTATGTTTATTATCCCCATTTTGCAGATGAGTAAACTGAGGAAGGGGAAGCTCACAAAACTAGGGCAACAAGATACTTACAGCCTTGAAAAAAATAAAAATAATTCCTTTACTCCCAAGAATGAGACTGTTATCAGTGGGTAAGTGCTGTGGTTATTTGAAATAAAATATTTTCAAACATATGTGCCTGTTGTAGAGGTATGTTAAATTCTCCAGGATGCACAGGTAAATCAATGATTATTGAGGGTCTCGTGTCACCGGTACTAATCCTGATGTAATCCTTTCAATCATGGGCCTTCCTTCCAAAGTAACATAACAACTAGATATGAAAGAAAAGATTATTGGAGAAGAGGACAAAAAGGAGCATAGAAGAGGTCAAAGCTACTCATTACAACCAAAGGACTCTAGGATCCATCTTCTATGTATGGTGAACCCTAGTTTTTTTATGCCAAGTTTTCATAGATTCATATTTTAAATTTCCAAGATCATCATATTAATTTTCACATGAAGAATGAAAGACAATAATCAGGTACACGTAACTATGAAAATTTTTGTAGTGAGACATAATAACATATGGAGGAAACAGACTTGTTACATAAACATTATGTACAAAAGCAAAAGAGCTAGATGGGACTGAAAGGCTCTTCAGGAGACTAACCCTGAAGGATTTACATGCCTCACAAAAGTATTATTTAATGTGTGTGCATGTGTGTGTGTGTTGTGGACAAGGAGGAGCCATCAGAAGATTTCAGAGAACACTACCATATTTGGTATGAAGAACATGCAGAAGAGGTTGAAGCATTGAGCTGGGTGAAAAGTTCACTCTAAAAAGGAATGATGAGATATTTCAAGGGATTAAGGTAAGCAGAGTGTTATATAGTCTGTTGAATATGGGACATTCCAAGCTTTGGGAGAAGACCAATAATTACAGAGCAGGAGAAGCAGGAGACAATGAAGAGGACTGAGGGGAGGACTACAGGTCAAAATGGCAGGAGGAGAGCCAAGAGGGAGTAACTCCAGGCAGAGTAAGCAAGTGGTTTGAAAATAAATGTCACATAGAAACAGTTGATAATGCCTTGGGCCCACACGACATAGAGAATTAGAGCTGCAATCCCTATAAGACATGAGAATCTAGAGAGGCTACATCCTCAACAAAAAGGTGAATTAGGCAAAGAAAAAATAGTCCCTCATACCAGTGCAGAGAAATGACAAAGTTACTAGTGTCTCTCACCCTCGTCTCTGGTGGAAGATAGTCTCCTCTGAGAATCCTAAGCCTTGGGCCTAGCCCCCTATGGATTTTTATTGGAATTAAACTACAAATGTGGTCTAAGAACTATCAAAATTAGGAATTAACATAAAAGTGGTCTTCAGCCATGGATAACTTTGGAAAAACTGTGAACAGCAAAAAACATCTTAGAGGAATATACCCTCAACCCAAGAAGGAAAAAAAAATAGGACCACCCTGATAAATATTATCTGAAGTTCATAATTCAGAATGTGCATGCACACACACACACGAGAAACAATATATCATTAGAAAGTTTGAGCAGACTAACATTTTAGGAAGATTATAGGCCTTCACAAGTTTATCATGGTAGAACTATCAAACAGAGACTTTAAAAAAATGGACGGTGAAAATAATAAACATAAAATGAGGAAACCTGAGGAAAAATACAATCATTAAGTACCAGAAAATTTTGAAAAAAAAATTTCTAAAAATAAAAATTGAGAGTAAGAAATGTAGTCATTAAAATCAATTCAAACATCACACAGACAGATAAACAATAGAATCAACAAAGTTAGGAGAAGAGTAGTGAACTAAAGAAAGATCTATGGAAATTACTCTGAATACCACATAGATGAAATATAAACATATAAAATATGAAGAGAAATTAGAAATAAGGAAGCTAGAAAGTGAGGTCCAACAAACAACATTTAAAAAAATTCTAAAAGGAAAAGTAGAATATGTGAGAGTCAGTATTTGAGAAAATACTGGCAGAGAATTTTCCAGAACTGTTAAAAGACATGAATCCTAAGATTCAGGAAGTATAAGACTTAAATGTAAATGCAAGATGAGGAACTAGTCTTTTCAGGAGCTTGTCCATAAGGAGGAAAAAACAGATAAAAATATACTACTATTGAAAAAATTTCTCAAAGATATGTGAGGTGCATTTTTTTTCATACTTCAAGCAAAAAGTTCATTTGAGGGAGAGGTTTAGGATGGGAGAGAGAGTGACCTAATGATAAAGTACAGGTGAGAAGGTCAGCCTTGAAAAGACAGTATCCTTAGCTCGTGATGGTTCTCACTGATTACCATTAGTTGGCTACAAACTTTAAAACCTGATAAATCTAGACTCCTCCATTCTTGACTCAGGCACCAGTTAGCAATGTGGCTTCGTGAAAGTGACTTAACCTATTTTAACCTCAGTTGTTTCTGAAAAGCTATATAAAGGCTACAAAAGAATTTGAGAAATCTGGGCAGAGTATAGAAAACTCTGTACACAGTAGGTGCTCGATTTACAATGGCACTTGTGTTCTTCTACCGCTAGTATCTATCTGGTGCAATGCTAAAATAAAATATTGTATTGTTCATTCTGAGTCTCCGATGAGTCTATGTTTATCACAAACCAGATGAAAAAGTGGAGGCATGGCGGATTATAACACGTTCTGCTCCTCTAACTCCCTAATCCTCCAAGAGTTATCCAAAGCTCCCAAGCTTCTGAGATGCTCTGTAATATTTTCCCTTATAGCCATTGTCTTTGTTTCTAAACCGTTGGTTCAAGGTCTATCCAGAAAGTATCCAGCCATGTAATATGAAAAATAGAGACATTTATTGAAGAAGAGACAAGATACAAGAAACATTGTACATAGGACAATGGTGCCTCAGTCTCCTTCAGATTAGGCACCTTGGGATCTCACACAGTTCTCCCAATCACCATCAGGTGCCCCGTCGTATTTTCCAGAATCGCATTGAGGGTCTGAATCCTATTCTCTTTCAAAAGTGATTTTAGTTCTGGGAAAAGCCAGAAGTCGCAAGGCACTAACTCTGGACTGCAAGGGGGCTGAGTCACCTGGATGATTTTGTGACCAAAAAAACTCTGCATGAGACATGATGCATGAACAGGTGGATTGTTGTGATGAAGTACCAATCACCAGTTTCCCAGAGCTGTGGCCTTCTGAATCATATGAATAGTTTCCACAGAGGAATGTTCTAGCTTAACGCAAACTCTGATGCAGATTTGTTGCTCTACTTCCTCAGTTTTTTGAATGCGAGGGCCACACAGTACACATGGTCACTCAATGGCATCTACTGCTCCCAGTGACTAGCACAGTGAATTTGTCATTGTTCACTCATGCACAGTCCAGTCCACTGTCCTTGGCTGCCATGATACATCGATGTCATGCCAACTATTTTCATTATATTAACAATAGTGTCTGTGTGTGCATGTGTGTGTGCATGTTATTTTAACTTAAAAACCTTCAACAAATTCATTTGCAAAAAATCTTAATGTAGATAAAATCCTATAAAGAATAATGGCACCTATTTTTGGTGTGTAGTGGGATGAATGTTGACAATAGTTTTGACAACTAATTGTTCCTATATGCTTGTAAACATTTTAGTTAATTCTAAAAAACAAATTCTGGAAAAGAGCATGTACAAGCACAATCAACATCTTAATTATACAAATGAATAAACCCAGAGAATCCAAGCAAATTGTTCAAAATGTGCAGCCCTGGATTCTGAGTCCTGTTTCTAAAATGTAAAGATGTAAAATGTAAAAATGTAAAGCAACCACTCGTGTGTCCTCCTGTTTTATATACAATGAACCTTGAACAAAGCTCAGTCAAGTGTTGTGCCCGAATTCACAAAGTAAGAGGGCAGCTGAGCTGCAATTGGAAAGCTCTCATTCTATACCCCATTTGTTAACAACACCTTTGACTAGTAGTTGCCTACTGCTCCCAGCTTCATGGGAAAATCCATTTTACCATCGATGGCTAGAACAATAATTGACACATAGTAATAACTGTGAGCTGAATCTAAGTTTAAACACTGAACACTGGACAGTACATCACAAACAAAAGTCACAGACAAAGCAGGACTTAGAGACTGAGGATCTGTGAACTTCGTGCCATGAAGACAACTCACCTGAAAAATTAAAACAATAAACCAGTTGTTTAGGGAAAAGGAGTGGGTTTTAATTCTGTAAGTCAACTGTGTATATAGACCTACTGTCTTATTCACTCATCCTTGACTTTTTCTCAGCCTTTGGCTAACTTGATTGCAACCTTAATTGTAAAGTTTAGAGCATCATTCCTCTTTAAAGCAAAATAAAAGTTGAATACTCATTGCAAGTCTTATAGCTTGTCATTGTTTATGTTTCTTTAACAGCCTTTTCACTTGCCTCTACGTTTTTACCATCTTGTCTTGATAGTAACAGGGACTTACATTAAATTCCTTTGTTCTATTGTTTGCTATTTTAAGTTCCATTGTTTTGCTATTATCTTAAAAGAGGTACATGATCTCTAAAGACTTGCAATGATAATGTTTTGACATTGCAATTTAACATGGCAATGTGGTCTCAATAACCTTTCAGCGACATTGTTTTACCATTGTCTTGACATTATAAAATGGTCTCTATAGACTTACATTTTACCATCACCTTGACATTGTAATATAGTCTCTATAGATTTAGATTAAAATTTGTTTTGTCATTGTCTTGATATCATAATGTCCTCTCCATGGACTTCTCTTCACATATATCATCCTCTCCAAAGACTTGCATATCAGCCCCATTAGAAGAGCAATGTACACTGTTAACTTCCCATTTGGGTGAACTGGGAATGATCTTTCATGGTTTCTACTTAACAGTAAGTATTACAACTCATCAATAACTATTTACAAACTCCTGTATCTCAACTCTGCCCAAATCTCATTCCTGACACAGGGATTTTTCCAAAATACAAAGTGAACACATTCCTCTTAGTTAAATCTGTCTGCACATTTTTCTTTCTTTAAATTTTTTTTGATTGATTTTTAGAGAGAGAGAGGAAGTGAGAGAGACAGAGAAAGACTGACAGAGAGAGAAAAAGAGAAGTAGAGAGATATCAGTTTGTTGTTCTACCTATTGATGCACTCATTGGTTGATTTTAGGGTGTGCCCTGACCAAGGATGTTGCCTGAAGCCTTGGTGAATGGGGACAACACTGTCAAATCAACTGAGCTACCTGGCCAGGGCTTCTGCCTGCACACATTTCATTTTTAATATTAAACTCACTCACTTTAATGGTATTTAAGCGGAGCAGGAAATGAGGAAGTTTACATCTCTCTAACCTATAAGAAACTATTTCATACAGTAGATCCAACCTACACAGTAGCATTGTAGAATACATTAGAAAGAGAAAATTCTGATACCTTCTCTACTCATAGAATACCTCGGTAAACTCTCTTCCCCTTTTTAATGTTATCACTTTTAATACTTGCTTCTTCAGACAATGACACTGCATATATCATCATTTCCCATTATTGTATACCCCCAAAACACTTAGAGGTGTATAATATCCATATTTTCATCCACTCTTCAACATGCATTCCACAATGGAATCATTTTTTTCCTAATCATAAAATGTAAGTGTGAACAAAAGTAAGCCCATTTAGTAAGATCATGAATTTCCTCCCGAAAAATGGAATTCTCTTATTTGAGCCCCTTGGGGAAAATTAAGGGATTGAATAGGTCTCTGATATTTGGACTGTGCCTAGAATGCAGCCCCCGCTGGCTGAATAATTGCCCACTCCTCTGTAGAACACTAGGAGCAAGTTTATAACATTTAGTGAGTTCCTACATTATGCCAAGCACTGTGACAAGTACCTATGTGCATAATCTTGCCAACTCAAGCCCATAAGCTCCATAAATTCCCATGATTATTCTCCACCTTTACAGGTTTAGAGTCACTTGCTAAGGTTAAACTGTTAAATGCTAGCAACTAGTGGGATTTAAACCCAATTCATTTGGATACCTGACCAGAGGTTCTTCTTTTAAAGAGCATTTGAAGGGGGAAAATTGCATCTGAATTTCACTAACTTCTAACTGAAATGCATTGTTCTTTTAGTTATGAATGTAGGTAATAAAGCACAGTGGTATTAGAAATACCCATGACTTTGGCACAAGAAGAAAGCACAGATTATTTTCCTATCACAAGACAGTTACTGCAGACCTCTCAAAAGAGCATTTATGCTCATAACTACTGCAAAATTGTAATCATTATCACATCTGTCATTAGAACTAGTTATTTCATGTCTTAATGCAGCACATATATTGCTATATCATTATTTGGTTTCTAGTGTTTTGATAACCTCCTGTTATTTCTGTGATTTTTTTGCTATGTCCACATACCACCTGTATTTTTATTTATATAATTATTTTCTTTAAAATAATCGATAACTGTTTTTACCCAATGAATTCTTTATTGCAGAAAATTTCCCTTTGTCCCATTATAGCAACTCATTATGTTGTTGAAAACATTAAAATAAATATGCAACTATTAGAATTTTAACGAGAAGAATCTTTAGCTCACAATCCACATTTTGAGAAAGGCTAAACTAAGACATAAAACGCCAGGATGCCAGGTCTGGCACTGTCCTGGCATAGGCAGTCTGCTTTGCTAAAAGATCAGTAATTCCTTAGTGATCAGAAGGTCTCTCCAAGTGCCTTTCTGTAAGTGCAAAGCTCCTTCACCCTGAGCTCTTGGCAGCTCTTATAGTAGGGTTAAGATGCATGGGGTAGTTTCCCTACGCAGTAGAAAGAACCTGGCTTTGGAGTCCCATTGTGGCATAGATTCTTCTCAGCCACCTTCTAGCTAAGGCTGACTCACTCAGTCTTGGCTGATTTACCAGATCTACTGTATTCCAGTAGGTAGTAAAGCCTCGATGGCCTCACCCAACAACTGTTAGGACAATAAAGGAATTCAGTAAACTCACAGGATACAAAAATCAACATACAAAAAACAGTTGTAGTTCTATACAGTAATGACAAGGTATCTGAAAAAGAAATTTTAAAATTTACACTTATAATTGCATCAAATAATAACATTTAAAAAAAATAAATTCAACCAAGGAAATGAAAGAGCTGCACACCATAAACTGTAAACATCATTGAAAGAATCTGAAGAAGACAAAAATAAGTGAAAGTATATTTCATTTTCATGGTTTGGAAGGCTAAATACTGTTAAAAATGTTTATACTGCCAAAAGTTACCTAAGATTTAATGCAATAACTATCAAAATTCCAATGGCATTGTTCACTGAAATAGAAAAACTGTCCTAAAATCCATGTAGAACTACAAAAACCTGAAATAATAAAATCAATCCTGCAAAAGAAGAACAAACCTGGAGGCACACACTTCCTGATTTAAAACTATACTACAAAACTATAGTAGTCAAAACAGTGTGGTAGTGGCATTAAAAAAAAAAAACCACATAGGCAAATGCAACAGCATCAACAGCCCAGAAATAAACATATATCCTCAACCACTGTTTGACAAGGAAACCAATAATACACAATGGGGAAAAGATAGTCTCTTCAATAAGTGGTGCTGGAAATACTGGATATCCACATGGACCCCTCTCTTAACACTATACACAAAAATTAACTCAAATTAAAGACTTAAAGGTAAGATCTGAAATCATAACACCCCAAGCACTGTGACAAAGTACCTATGAAATTGGTGTGGCAATGATTTTTTTGTTGTTGATACCAAACGCACAGGTCACAAAAGCAAATATAAGCCCGTGGGACCACATCAAACAAAAGAGCTTCTGCACAGCAAAGGAAACCATCTGCAAAATGAAAGGGTGACCTATGAAATGGGATGGAATATTTTCTAATCCTATATCTTATAATGGGTTGATATCCACAATATATAAAGAACTCACAACTCAATAGCAAACATACACACAGACACACACACACACATAATCCTATTTAAAAATAAGCAAAAGGCCCTGACCTGGGGAGCTCAGTTGGTTGGAGTGCCATCCCATGCACTAAAAAGGTTAAGGGTTCAATCCCCAGTCAGGGCATATACCTAGGTTTTGGGTTCAATTCCCAGACTGGGTGCATACAGGAGGGAATTGATTAATGCTTCTCTCATATTGATGTGATGATTCTCTCTCTCTTGCTTCCACTCTCTCAAAAACCAATAAACATATCCTCGGGTGAGAATTAAAAAATAAAATTGGGCAAAAGATCTGAATAAACATTTAAATTTTTTTTTCTATCACCATTTATCCCCCCAAACAACTACCAGCTTCCCCATCCCCCTCCCCATGCCAAATAAACATTTTTTAAAGATGACATACACATGACCAACTGGTATTTAATGAAGGTGCTTAACAACACTAAATATCAGGTAAATGTAAATCAAAACTACATGGAGATATTACCTTACACCTGTTAGAATGGCTATTCTCAAAAGACAAGAGATAACAAGTGTTGGTGAAAATACAGAGAAAAGGGAATCGTTATGTACTGTTAGTGGGAATGTAGTTGATATAACCACTATGGAAAAGAGTATAAAGGCTCTTCAAGGGTTAAAAAAATAGAACTACCATAGAGATTCAACAATCCCACTTCTGGGTATATATGCAAAAGAATTGAAATCAGGATCTCAAAGAGAAATCTGCAAGCCATGTTCATTGTACATTATTCAAAATAGCCAAGATATGGAAATAACCTAAGTGTTCATCAATGGATAAAGAAAGTGTGATACACACACACGCACGCGCGCACACACACACAGAGAATATTACTCAGCCATAAAAAAGGAAGACAATCTACCATTTCCAACAACTTGGTTAAACCTAGCGGGCACGTACTAACTGAAATAAGCTAGACAGGGAAAGGCAAACACTGTATGATACCACTTATATGTGGAATCTCAGAATCAAACTCATAGAAACAGAGTAGTATTGTGGTTGAGAGGACCTGGGAGGGATTATTGGTGTGAGGAAAATGGGAGATGTTGGTCAAAGGATACAAAATTTCAATTATAAGATGAAGAATTTCTGAGGATCTAATGTATAGTATGTTAGTTATAGTCACTAATATTGAATTGTCTATCTGAAATTTGTTGAGAAAGTAAATATTGTGTTCTCCCCTCACCAAAAAATGTTGCCTATGTGAGATGGCGGGTGTGTTAATTAACTTGATTGTGGTAATCACTTCACAATATATAAATATATCAAATTATAGTGTCATATACTTTAAACATATACAATTTTATTCGTCAGTTATATCTCAATAAAGCTGGGGGTGGGGAGAGTGAAGGCCATTCAAGGTGTCTGATCCTGATTAAGCCCTCACAGAGTGGCCTACCCCCACTTCCCACTGCTCCTCTTGGAGGAGAAGGAAAACACTGCCAGCTGAACAGAAGGACAAATGATTTTAGAGATGTGTGTGGTATCACATTAACTTTACAGGTAAAGACTCAATTTTGAGTGGAGTCTAGGGTAGTAAAAAATGTGTCTGATTCAGAAAATCTGGATTCCTATATCCACATATTTCCAAGTGACCTTGGGCCAATGAACCTCCCTGAGTATCAAGTTTTCTTCTCTCTATATTAGAGTTACATATAATGTACATCACTGGTTTGTTATAATAATTACATGGTTGATACACACAAAAGCACTTTGTCCACAACATACAGGGAAGTCTTACGGTTATCCATCCGGCTTACAGCCTTCTGAACTTTTGTGGGTGACTCAACGTCTTCATGATGAGCACCCTTTTTTTAACTAGATGGAAAGGGAAATTGTTTCTCCAATTTCTCTTTCTTCCTAATAGTATCAGACTACAATACTATCCCACCTGCTCTATGTTAATTTCTTTATTAATGTTTTCCAAAAACAAAAAAAATATTGATCATCTATAATATGTCAGACTGTAGTGGTGACAATAATAGCTAATAGAAAGACCTAACACTTAAACAGAAATCTGTATGTGTCAGACACTATCCGAAGTTTTTCGTGTATCATTTAATCTTTGCTTCAATTTTATGAGCTATGAGCTCTTAATTTTCAGATGAGGCAACTAAAACACAGAGAAGGTTAAACAACTTGCCGAAGGCCACACAGCAGAACTAGAAATTACCTGAAACACTCTAACTCCAGGGTCTCTGTCCTAATCGCTATATTATACCCCTTTTCTAAGTCAGAAAAGATGAATATCATACCCCATTTCCCAGGGAACATCTGTGAAATAAGTGCATCCCCAAAATAGTAAGGAAATAGACTTTTACAGTTTCCTGACCATTTTGTAATGGTGTTTTGTTTGATTTTTTTCAATGGCCCTGGAGGCAGATAAGAAAGATATTAGCATCTTCATGATACAGATATAAATAAGAAAACTATAACATAATTTCATTTTATTTCATTTTGCAATTACAGTTCTGTGGCATAATTTTAAAATGCTAAAAAAATACAAAACTTGAGAAGAAAAGACTTCAATTTGAAATATTTTTCTTTTAAAATTAATTTTATTTAGGTTTTTTTAATTGTTGCGCAATTACAGTTGTCCCCATTTCCCCCATTGCTCTCCTCCGCCCTACCCACACCCATCTCCCACATTCAGTCCTCCCTCCCACCAATTGTCTTTGTTTTTTTGTCCATGGGTCCTTTATACATGTTCCCTGAAAACCTTTCCCCTTCTTTGCCCATTATCCCCCTCCCCCACCTCTCTGATTACTGTCAGTTTGTTCTTTATTTCTATGTCTCCGGTTATATTTTGCTCACTTGTTCATTTTGTTGATTAGGTTCCACTTATAGGTGAGATCATAGGGTATCTGTCTTTCACCACCTGGCTTATTTCACTTAGCATAATGCTCTCCAGTTCCATCCATGCTGTCACAAAGAGCTGGAGTTCCTTCTTTCTTTCTACTACATAGTATTTCACTGTATAAATGTACCACAGTTTTCTGATCCACTCATTCACTGATGGGCACTTAGGCTGTTTCCAGTACTTGGCTATTGTAAATTGTGCTGCTGTGAACATTGGGGTGCATAGGTTCTTTTGAATTGGTGTTTCAGGATTCTTAGGGTATAATCCCAGCAGTGGAATTGCTGGGTCAAAAGGCAGTGCCGCTTTTATTTTTTTTTAGGAAATTCCATCCTGTTTTCCACAGTGTCTGTACCAGTCTGCATCCCCACTAACAGGGCACTAGGGTTCCCTTTTCTCTAGAGCCTTGCCAGCACTTGTTGTTTGTTGATCAATTTTATATTTTAATCGTATAAATTAAACATCATTTCATAAATGTTCTATAATACTAAATAGGTTTATTGTGAAGATCAAATAACACAATAGATAAGGAAATAGTTCATAAATTCCAAGTAACTATATGTTGTCTTAAGAAATAGTAGGGGGAGGAGTAGGAGAATCATTTTCAATGCCCGCAGTAATCTGACTTTCCATGGAAGGTTAGTGTACCTTAATCGAGTACCATGATCTTTATAATAACTTCAAACCTCCAAGATCCTATTCTGGTTTTAAACCCAAAGACAACTGTATGCATAGAACTCTTGGTAATGTAATGTTGTGGAACATTGCAAACCAGCAAAGAAGTGTCACTTGTCACTTCCTCAAGGATAGAGTTCCAAACCCAACCCTAAAGCCAACCTCCTGTGATGGGCTACTCACCTGCAAACCTTTGGGTCTGATATCTTCATTTGCAAAGTTGCTGGTCAAAGCAACAAAAAGAGTCTGCTTCTCTTTCCTGTTTTCCTTTTGGTTTGTCCTTATTTAACCCTCCACCCCCTTGCCTCCCAGGCCCCTATCACATTTGTAAATCACCCTCTCCGCCCTCTGTCTGCTGCAGGCATTCGTTTAGTACTGATGTCATTTGTCAGCATGCATGTGATGATAAATGGAATTTAATTTTTCTTCAGAATAATTACATTATTAATCCAATGATTTTTTTTAATCAGGGAACTGCATTATTATTCTTAACCTAATATACTATTTCTGTATATTATAATGTTATTAATTGGAAAGATTTTGATTTCATAGAGTTTTAGGTTATCAATGTGTATGGTCAAGCCCAGAAACATAGTCAAACGTGCACAACACTTCTTTTATAGCTGAAGACTGCCCGATTCAAACTTGTAGAAAAAAATTCATCAGCTTCATCCATTTCGTGAAGTAGAAAGAGCTTAGGCTTTGCCATTTGTCAAATCTAAAGTCTGAATCTCAGTGTGCTCACCTGTAAAGTGGGAATAATACCATTTACCTCAGGATTGTTCAGAAAGAGAACTGAAATAATGGCAGTGATTCCCTTTGCTCAGTGCCAGGTGCAGAATAAATGCTAAGTGTTCATTTCTCCCTGTATCCCTTCTGTCCTGATGTTGCCCACATTTGAAACCTATACTCAGAGGCTCGGAATTCAGCATATCATGCCTAGTGGACTTTGTCAGAAGGAAGCCTTGGTTCAGTATTGGGTAGGTAACTATAATGAGGGACAATAACAGTCACTTACTTAAGCATTCAAACAAAATTAATTTTCCTGGTTTAAAAAAAGGCAACAAAAGTTTCTCAACTTGCAAAAGCCTACTACCAGGCACCTCATCCTCTGCTAGGACATGAAGAGCAAAAGTATTTCTCCTAATATTTATTATGGTTTTCACAACATAAATTACCAATAGACTATTGCAAGGCTATTAGTTGTAATGGCCCCAATTCTGTGCAAAAACCACATCCCAGTCAGTTTTCTTTTTAGCACTTAAATAATTCTTATTACTCAAACTGAAAAAGGATGTTCATATTAGACTCCAGTGTCAGGCTTGTCATTAATTTGTACCTTTTTGTCTATAAATAGGCAACATTTGATGGGGAAAAAAATCTAACTAAAACCAATTGTCCATTCAATATATGCCATCAATTAAGAATGACCCAGAAGTACATCCACACAAGCAATAATTGTTCATGTAGTCTACGAAGAAATAAAAAATACTGAGTGATAGGAAAAGCTTCCCAAAACAATTGTGTGATAGAAAAAGAAGCTCCTTGTGTTAGAGCTAAAGTTTAACATTTGGTTTTCATTCTGCACTATTCAGTTCTACATGCATGGAATTCCCAGTAATGTCGACACAGAGGAGCAGAGTATCAGTCAAAATCCACCAGACAGATGTGAAAATTGAATTTTTCCAGTAAGTTATAATGTAAAAGGAAATACTGGTACATTGCAGGGTTAGATAGTGGAGGAGGAACACTGCGTGAAGATGAGAGCTGCAACTATAGCAACGTGGGAAATTGTGATTATAAAAATCAGAGGGAGAACTGCACTGATAAGGATGAGTAAGGGCAAAGGAATTTTCCCCTAATGCTTCAGATGTTTGAGACTAAACTATGTAAGAGATGAGCTGGTCTCTCACCCACACTGCCATGTAGGCAACGACGCCCAGGCAGAGAAGACGCGCTGCGGCTGGGGAAGGCAGCCTGGGCAGGGCACACAGGCTGCTCTCACACCAAACATGGGCGTTGTTGCCGGGATAAGAGATACACCAATCTTACGAACTTGCCTTCTTTATCCTGTGGGAGGCTAAGCATTATTAAACCCTCTGTTTACCCTCCGATTTCTTACAGCTTCCTATGTTATAAGTAGTGCACATAAATAATTCCATTTAGGACAGAGAATGGCCATGATAATTTAAGAAACAATTAATAACAATTAGTATTTGTATAGTCATAGAGCATTGTGCTTTTCACACTATTTTCACAGGTATTCTCTCCTTGAACCAGCTCAGAACTCCATTATGTAGAGATTATTAATGTCACGCCAATTCTATAGACATACCCATTGCAGTTAGATTCAGGGATGTGTCCCCCGTAGTCATACACTGGTATGTGGCCTTTTGGGTACTCAGACCCAGCTTGCAGTTGGTTTTACTCCTCATTCCCTTTTGAAAATCTCATGTTGTTGCTTATATTAATGTGTGCTTGCAGAGTTTATTAAAGTCTTTTATGTTTTCTCTCACTTGAATCATGAGACTACACTGTGAAGTGGGCATTATTACTCATCTTTTACCTATCTTATGGGTGAGAAAACTAGGGCTTAGAAAAGTTAGCATTGCTAAAATCTCATAACTTGCCATAGCAGAATGAGGTTTCTGGACAAGGTCTTTTGATTGTGCAGTGGCTGTTTAGGAACTAAGAAGCTAAAGATATTATTTCATATTATACCCACTGTCCTTTTGCTGGGACTTGAAAAGTCAGTGAGGAGCTGTTGGCAGAAAACAGAATAACCCAGGGGTAAGGACCATATCAAACAAAGAATGTAGTAGGTCACATAGTCCAAGAAAGCAAGAATAGGGGATGTATTGAGATATAAAATAAAATCAGATTGGAAAGAGTTGGTGGAAATTCTTAAATATCTTTTCAGAAGTTTGGGCTTCATTGTTTGGGAAATGGGGAGCTTTGAAGATGGATGATAATGTATTTTTTATTATTCTTTGCTGTGTTTATGTCTTTAATTTAATAATAGCACAAGAAGGAGAGATTGAAGTCAGGGAAGCAAGATTGAAGATTATTGTAATAATATAGACTAGCAATAATAAAATTATGAATTAGGTGTTGACAGTAGGAATGAAAATCAAAATAATTTTCCCTATTTTGCAGATGAAAAAACTTGAGGCATTGAAAAGATAAATTTCAGATTCATGCGGTGTCTACTGGGTTATTATAAGCAATGTGAGCTAGTGACTATGATGCTAAAATAACAGCCCAAAGCACAAACGCAAGGCTCTTCTCAGCTTGGACATTCTTGCCAACATATTTTCCATGCCACACACCTTCGCTGTAGAAATCCCAAACTACACCTCATGCCCCAAATGTACTCTGTTCTCTGTGCCATTCCACAAATTGAGCCCTCTGTCATGGAAGCCTTTCCTCCCAGAGAAACTTGCTCTGTCCACAGCCCAGTTTACTTCTGAAGAGCCTCCTCCGGTAGCCCCGGTGTGTAGCCACCCCATCTATTATCGCGCGTGCACCTGCTATAGCGTTAAGCACACTGTGCTGACATTTTTATGTCTGTCTCACCTAGAATCCAAAGCTAAAATGTAATTGTCTTCATGTCCCTAGAACCTTATATATTTTAAGGTCCCCGCAGAGTTTACAGAATAAATATACTGAATGTCTTCATCATGAATAATCATTGGTTATTTGATTGTAGGATAAAGGGACAGTACAATAAGTAAAGGAGATACCTAATCCACTGGTTTCTCAGTCTCTAAATTGACAAGGCAAGGATATGATTTGGGCCATAATGTATTTCTGAATTAAAAAAACCTAGAAAGGCATCTAGCTATGCGCAGCCAGATATAAATAAGACCTGAGTTCTTATGTGTTTGACTATTTAAATGGTTTTCATTTTTAGGACTCTGTTTCTCCCCCGAGTCTGACCTTGTTGCCTCCTTCATTCAGCTCTCCCCTGCCCTCCCCCTTGTCCCTTGCTCCAGACTCATTACCTGATCTCCACCTCACCTGACACCTTATTTCTTCCTTGCCCAGGCTGTCCCATGACCTAATTAGGCAGCTGAGCACACAGCACTGCTGCTGCCTCTGCCTCACAGCGGGAGCCTCTGGAAACACCCAGTTCCCTCCTGTGGATGGAGACTGCAGCAGCCCCGAAAGGAATGGCAATTTTTTGCTAACATGATTAATAATACGTTGGGGGTGGGGAGTGGGATGCGGGGGGAGAGCTTTGCCCGGAAAGTTTTTCCGTCTTCATTGCTTACCTCACATCTGCTTTCATTCAGTGAATGTGGATATGCAAAAACAAGACGTGAAATGATTCAGACATTTTTGACAAAGCATCATGCAGAGTAGACAAAAGAATATATTTAAAGAGGAACATACTTATTTCAAACCAAGTTTTACGCATTCTTTACAGATTTCTCATTGTCCACTCAGAGGATAAGTATGGATCACACATAGCCAACAACAAGGTGCGCTGGTTTCCCACTGGCAGAAAACACAGGGAATCCATGATTACCTAAGTTTGTTGGGTCTTTTATGGAGAGCTCTGGTAATATCAATACATTAGTGATTCTTAAGCTAGGAATTCAAGGTCGAGTATGAATTTTACTCGATTCAGTTGATGCAAATGAATAGCACTGGGTCATAATACAAATATGAACAAAATACAAAATCTGAGAGGTAAAACAAGAATTAGGATCAGTTTATTTCAATATAAAAAAATTCCACACCCTATTGAATGAAGAAGTTTTATAAATAATGTGAGCAAGTTAATCATTCAGAATATCTAGGCAACTGTGATCTTTATAGGTTAGTATGACTATTATGACCTTGATCTCTGAAGTCAGAGCTAATGGGTGAAAATCCCTGGTATTTCCCATGGTCGCTTTTTGAACTTGGAAAAATCCCTTCACCTATATGAACTCCTGTCATGGGAATAACACAAGTATCTACCTTATAGACCTCCTGAAAGGATTAAATGAGATAAAATATGTGAAGATGTGTGAGGTGTTTTAGTGGCTACATGATACTGCATGTAGATAGGGACTGTGTAAATATAATTAGCTCTACTTCACTGGCTTTTAACCCTTCCAGGAGTTATCTTCACGAGAAAGCAGCTTTTTTTTTTTCTGAGTAGTCCTTAATATTAATTATATATTGACTGACTTCTGCACGTAATATAAAAATTTGATTATTTAAAACTAAAGGGTCAAAAAAGGTCTGTGTTTAAAACTAAATATTACCATGTAGAAAGTTCTACTGTTTTGTTGATCATGATGGTCTGTGAATAATTTTACTCCTCCCATAAAAAGAGTGGAGTTTAACTCCTCTCCCCTTGAATGACTCACTTTAACAATGAAATGTGGTGGAAATAACATGGAAGTGACGTCTGAGACTGGGTATGAAAGGTATGAAAAGGTGATATAGCTACCCCGGCTCTCTCAGCATACACACCTACTTCAGGCCCTGGGGTTCCATGCTGAAGACCAAGTAAACAGACCAAATAGAGACAGAAGATGCCCAAGGACCCTGAGGCTGTCCTAGCCTCTCAGCTGTTTCAGCCCCTGCAGCAATGACCAGACATATGAATGAAGGAGCCTCTGGTGATTACAGCTGATAGAGTGGAGCAGAAACAAGAGGTTGCCACCAGTCCCCGCCCGAATTGCAGTTTTGTAATCCAAATAAATATCGTCTTACTCCACTAAGTTTTGACGTTGTTGTTGTGCAGTATTGGAAAAAGTGACTAATTTGTGTGCATCTATGGGTATAAAAAGGTCTGCTTATTCGAAAGGTTGGTTAATTATATAGGTACCAAATTTTGCCCTACTTGAAAATTTAATCATATGCCTGATAATGTTACAGAAAAATGAAGCGACCAGACACTGAGGGGTTAGGAGCACGATCTTTATTTACGTGCACGGGCCCAGAGGAGACAAACTCCAAATTCTGAGCCCAGAACAATAGCCCCGCATTCCTTTTATGCTGGGCTAAGCAGGGGAGGGTATTGGGAGTCGTAGTATAGATTTGGCACGAAGGGGCTTACAGAGGTGGGAGAGAAACATTTACAGCATTAGTCAGGGCAGATAGTCTCAACACCTGCAGCAGGGCAGATAACATTTCATTTCGTCCTTGGTGTCGGTCCTGACTCCCTCTACAATAGTGCTCCAAGACATTATTATATAATGATCATGCAGTGCCATTTTTCTACAAATACATATTTATTGAACCTTAGATATAATGTAACCTAAGCATTTTTTAAATGAAAACCCAAGCTCGAAGGTCATGTAATTTTCCCCATATTTTATAGCAAGATGGTACCACCAGCTCAACGGCTATTTGCAATTTGATACTTTGTGGAGTATTCACTCAAGAGCAGTCCCTTGGCACAGTGTATGATTTGGATTTTTTCTGATGGAAATAAGTTTGTAGTTTTCAATCTGTAAATACTGATGTCAAGACCATATTCCCAGAGACT